>PVKM010035150.1:0-15289 GCA_004027735.1 Carollia perspicillata
TCTACGACTAAATTTCTATAATATTTTAGCTGCAGCAGCAGGAGATGTGATCATCAGTATCATGATTATGATAATGAATAGCAATAACTACCAATTTTATTTATGGCTTAATATCTACCAGGGGTTTGGCTAAGCAGTTTGTGTGTGCCATCTAATCTAATTTGTGCAGCAATGATGTGAGGTTAAGTACTATCTTGTCCTTTTTTACAGATAACAAAACAACACAAAAGCATTAAGTCATTTGCCTAAAGTCCATAGCTCAGCAGAATTTCTTTCAAGGTCTAGAAAGACCTATAGAAAAGAAACATGCTTTATTTTGCCTCACATTTCTCTAAGTTATTTGACTTAGAATCCATTTAAACACATTAATGTTGTCATGTAGAAACACAATGTTAAACAATGTTATAGAGCATTCACATGCACTTATTTTTTTCTAGGTCAATAAATTTTTACAAAAAAATTAGAGAAATATTTAAAGTGAAAATTATAGGCAGAATAAGGTCTGAGAATTTAATGTAAAACACAGTGACTACAGATGAAAAAGCTGTATTGTATAGTTGAAATCTATTAAGAGAATAGAACTTAAATGTTTTCACACAAACACAGCAAAAAGATAAATATGTGAGTTGATAGATCTGTTAATTAACTATATGTAGGGAGTCATTTCATTATGTTTACTTTATCTTACAATTTTTGACCAATATGTTGAAATATTTGCCATATTTCTCTTAGGAATTAACATTCCTAATAAATTTGAAACATTTTATATCACACTACTATTGATTTAACACCTACTTCCTTCCTAGATGCAATCAAGATCATGATTTGTTGTGTATCCAGCCCATGTTCTTCATACTTTTGCTACATATATGTATTAACAACTAATCTATACATTTTTGTTTATTTTAATCTATATAAAAGGAATGGTGCCATAGTGTATTGTTCTTCAACTTGATTATTTCAACCAAAATAATATTTTCCAAGTTTGTCTATGTTACTACATATAAACATAGTACATTATTTTAATTGTTATGTACACTGAATTTACCATAATTTATTATTCTGTTCCCTTACTAATGTCGTTGGACCTATTGATGTTTTTCACTATTAAATTTTTCCTTTCACTTGAGTTTTTTCATGATATATACATAAAAGTCAGCTTCAACTCTAATAAATATTAAGATTTATTTTCCAAAGCAGTTTTAACAGTTTAATTCTACACTAGTGATGTATGAGAGTTCCTGGTTCCCTGCAGCATCATTTAATATCATATTTTCTTTTGCTAATTTCATGGTGTCAATAGTATCTCATTGCTTTATCTTTTCTTTTTTTCTCTACCATTTGTTTACCATATGTAGAAACAATTGTTGATGTTCCCTTTTTCTTAACAAAAAGTGTGGTTCTAATATCCATGTACTACTATGTCACCACATTTCTTTTTTTTTTTACTTTAATCTTTATTGTATTAATACAATATGATGTCACTCTCATGTGGAATATAATGAACAAGCTGAACTAACAAGGAAAATGGGGACAGACTCATAGATGGAGAGCAGCATGACAGCTAGGGAAGGGGGTAGATATGAGGTGGAGGGACTGAGCAAAAAGAAAACAATACTCATTGACATGGACAACAGTGTGGTGATTGCTGGGAGGAGTGGGTATAACAGGGTTGTTTATTTTCAGTTACTGATGAAGTTGAGCAAAGTATTATATGTTTGTTGGCTTGTCTATGTTCTTCTGTCAATTTTCATTAATATTTTTGCCCATTTCTTTATATTTAGATTATTTATTTTTTCTCATATTTTTAATACAATAACTTCTCCATTTTATGTCTTATATTCTAATATCTTCACAATGCACTTGTAATGTTGATGTAGTCAAATATATAATTCTTTTTGTTGTTAATTTCAAACTTCATTTAAGAAACTGTGATAAAGCAAAGTGCTGCATTAGAGAAACCCACATGGCAAGGAATTGATGGCAGTCTCCAGTCAACAGCTAGATGGGTACTGAGGCCTCAGTTCAACAACCTGTGAGGAACTGAATCCTGCTATTTATCATGTGAGTGGCTAGGAAGTGAAACTTTCCCTAGTGGTACAAGTATCTTTCTCCAGTGGTACAGTGAACAGCCTGTGAGAAATTCTGAAACAGAGAATCAGCTAAGGCATGTCCATGATTCCTGACCTACACAAAAACTGAGATAATAAATATTATTGCTTTAAGCTGATGAGTTTCAGATAATGTGTGACACAATAATTGATAACTAATATACAAAATTGACATTAATATATTCTCATGTACTTGTTTTATCACATTAATCCTTTAATACATCTGAAATTTTGAGTTGGTGAAGGAATCACATCAAAAAACCAATGTCTTATCTCCATTTATTAAATAACATTTTTCCTTTAGTTATTTGTAATGTCACCTCTGATATAAGCCAAAATCTCACATATTTGTTTAAATTGTTTTTGTGTTATCTCTTTCTTTTCAATGATTTATCTTTCTGTCCCTACCAATATCATCTTTACAAATTATTGTAAAGCATCTTTACAAGCTCCATCTGGCTTGGTACTTGTGTATATGTATATACGTAAATCAATTCTTATGCATTTTATATTTTTCTTTCATTTGTAAAAGGTATTTTGTAATTTTCTGTAAGTTTTTACTGGTGCACTGAAAAAATATGATGTTGTGTTTACCTTGCTTTTTAAAATTTATTTTATTGTTGTTCAAGTACAGTTGTCTGCATTTCCCCCCACCACTGACCCCCACACCAGCCATCCTCATCTCCTTCCCCTGATTCCACCCCCCTTGTTTTTGTCCATTTGTCCTTTATAGTTGTTCCTGAAAACTCTTCCCTCCATTATCCTCTCCCAGCTCCACTCTGGTTACTGTGCAGCAAGAAGAAAGGAGCTCCTTCTTTCTTTGCAACAGCATGGATGGAACCGGAGAGCATTATGTTAAGTTAAATAAGCCAGGCAGTGAAAGACAAATACCATACAATCTCACCTATAAGTGGAACCTAATAAAAAAAAACAACCAAGCATGCAAAATATAAACAGAGACATTGAAATTACCTTGCATTTTTAACCAACCTTCTGGTTTTGTTATTATCCATGGATAATTCACACCTTCAGTCTGGTGAATTTAATAATACCTTTTAATTTCTAATGTCCTTTAATTGTATTATATTTCTAAGTATCTATTTTTGTGCATCAGATTTTAATAAAAATAAATTTAATTTCAATCTATAAGATTATGTATTTCAGATACCAAAATATCTTGTTTGACACACCAGCCTATATAACATGTAAAAATAACTTGAAAATAACCACTTAGAGAATTATAAAACTCATCAATAATTTTGAAAACATAAAAAGATCAGGAGAGGGAAGTGTGGGGGAGAAAAATTTTGGAAACAGATATTGCTCTGCTGAGGTCTCACACATACATACCTAAAGAATGGCAAAATAAAGGAAGAGGTTGTTCCTCACCTCAGACTAATGAGAGGAACTTTAGTCTTACTGCTGAGAGAGTTTAAAATTATATGAAAGATATGAGAGAAACAGTGGACTTATAGCTAAATAACACTGAGAAAATTAAAGGCAAAATTAGTTTTGATTAGCAGTCAACGGATGCCTTAAATAGGATTGGCTTGTTTTCCTAGAGTTTTTCAGGGAAAGAAAATGTGTTTTCTATGTGTACAAGATAATTGGCATGGATTTATTTTGGAATCTCAATGGGACCTCAGCAGAAAGAAGTTGTAAGGTTTAGAAGTAAATGGCCAACATAAATAGAGATTCATTCAGTTGTATTAGGGGAATAACAGGCAATCCTTAATGATGGAGGTGGGGTGTGGCAGGCTCTGAAGAACTCAGAAATACATCATGAGTTAGTCTTTAAACTTTGCCAGACCAAGAGAATATAAAGCCCATTAAGTAAGAACTTTTATTCTGCCCTCACTCTTCTGAATGTACCCCAACCTCAAGCAAGAAGGTAAAAAAGAAAGGGAAATAAAGCTTTTACACTCCCTGTCCATTAATATTAGTCTTTGTAATACCTAGCAAAAGTAGTTGAGAAAACCCCAAATTTGAACATTAAAACGTCAATTATCATTTGAAAGTTGATATTATAATTTCTGAATTGGAACAGTACTTGATATCTAAAAGTTATAATCAGGGTTTTTAATGTATCTAGGTGTTGTCATAAAAGTAACAAGATTATGTTGTGTTTTCCTTCAGGTGTAGAAATGTGATCACCTATTAAATTAAAAAAATCAGTAGAATGCAACAAAAAGTTTAGTTGCTCTGTGATTATATCACATAAATTAAAACTGTTTGATGGAATAGTTATATATGCAGGTTTTACACTGCACAATATTTTTTGTGTTTCAGTCAGTAGACTCAAATCTTTCTTCAGTTTGGAATTTTACAGCTATTATTTCTTTGAATATCAGTTAACCCCTGTACCCTCTGTTTCTTTACTCCATAAGAACTATTAGATCAATGTAAATATCTCTGTTTATTTTTTATTTTTCTCAACTACTTTGTTTCAGTTAGAATTGTCTTAACAGTGGGGCAGAAGTGTGGGCAGAAGCAGGACCTAGAATGCCCCTTACCTTTGTCCTTACTCTGGAATTAAAATTAAATCATCCCTTTAAACTTAGAGTCTATGAGTCACACACAACTAAGAGAATAGGTGGTGTTACTGAATCACTGAAGCTATAAAGCTGTATGCCATCTCCAGATACAGTTACAATATCTGGATTTGTCTCTCAATGTCTTGATTCTATCAAGGAGTTGGGGCCTCTATTTTCTCTAAGCTTCACTTAAACAAATTTTTGGCATTCTGAACCTAACAAAATGCCTGTATCTTATTTACTTTTATAGTCCTGGTTGCACGACATTATGTCCAGCATAAAATAAATACACAGTATCTCCTCCTAACTAATTCAATTACATGAATGCGTATTTCTACTCTGTTTTAAAGATATTGTTTGAGTATCATTTTTTCCAGAAAACTTTTCATCATCACCCTTGCCCAAGACTTAGAAGTCCCTGTCTTCTAATTTCCTCTTACAGCATTCCTTTATATCTCTAATACTGCCTGTATCATATCTGACCATCCAGACATTAAGCAATTTATGAAATTAAAGTTATCATTTTTTAAGCAATTAATATATGTGCCAAGTATGGTGATATGTGCTTTGACATACATTAACTCATTTAATCCTCATTATAATTTATTTACCAAAGAAGAAATTGAAGTTCAGATCATTATTAGTCAGGGTTCTCTAGAAAAACATAACCAATAGATAATAGCTATAGATATGAATATCCATATCTATGTTTAGATGTTTAGATATTGATATCTATGTAAGAAGGAGAGCCACAAAAAAATGGAATTATCTTCTGAAATATGATCCCCTTGTAGTATAGGCTTCCACTGCTGAGTGTTCTAGGAACCCATCTGTATCAGTGTACCAGCTGGCATTGTTTTGAGAGGCTGCATTCAACTTCAGTGAATTTTTTTCTGAATACTCCTTCAATGCATTTGTCCATTTTATGATGGGTGATTTATGAAGGCAAATGCACACACCATGCTGAGTGTTCAGCAGTTTTTGCCCCCCAAACAGCATGAACTCCATGTCCTACTCTCCCTACTCACTCAATCTCACCCTGAGCAACTCATTTTTGTTTCCCTGGATGGGAAAAGTCCTCAAAGGGAAATATTTTGCCAATGTGGAAGAGGTAAAACAAAAAATGGCAGAAACACAAAAAGACATCAAAATCGACATGTTAAAAAATTGTTTTGAGCAGTGGTATAAATCTTGATAGCTGTATTGACTCAAATGGAGAGTACTTTGAAAGTGACTAAAGTTTAAATATGTGAAAATAAATATTCAATTTTTATAAATATTTTCTGAGTTTTTGGGGACCCCTCATATATAAATATACTTAGATAAATATATCTAAATATCTATGTATTTCTATCTATATGCCTAAGTACCTACACAGAAAGGAAGAAGAAGGGGGGAAGAGAGAGAGAGAGATAGAGTTGGTTCACATGATTGTGGGGATTGGCAAGCCCAAAATCTATAGAACAAGCCAGTAGCCTGGGGATTCAGGTAAGAGTTGATCTTAAGTAAGACTCTTCAGACTAAAGACTCTTAGTCTGAAGTAAGACTCTTCAGACTAAAGACTCTTAGTCTGAAGTAAGACTCTTCAGACTAAAGACTCTTAAGTAAGAGTCTTTAGTCTGAATTCCACAGGGTAGCAGGCTGGAAATTCAGGCAGAAGCACTACGTTGTATTCTTGAGACATAATTCTTTCTTCCTTTAGGAACCTCTCATTTTACTCAGGGATTCCAGATATTGGACAAGGCCCACTCATGTTATGGAAGACAATTTGCTTTACTCAAAGTCAACTAATTTAAATGTTAATCATGTCTAAAACATACCTTCACTGAAACATATTGACAGGTGTTTGACCAAAAAAACTGGCATCATGGCCAATTCAAATTGACACATAAAGTTATCCATCACAGCTGAATCTGAAACCTAGTTTTTACCAAGAAGTTTCTGTCCCTAACCACTATGTTATGGTACTCTCTTGACAGCACAGTGTGCCTCAGTCATCTTCATATCTCCAATGCTTGTTGTTGAATCTAGTAAGGAATAGGTCCTTAGTGAATACTTGTTGAATAAGTAAATAATCCTTTACTGAAACATACTTCTGGAATTTCAAAAGGAGTTTGGGAAAAAGTAATGAGTGAGTCTAATGTTAGGGACTAAATAAAATGAAATTTGAAAATGAGAACTACAATGGGTATATAAGTTGCTCAATGCTGGAGACAATGTGAAGTTTATAAATAAAGAACTGGTAAGAACAAAACAAGGAAGTGGAAGGTATATGTTCTGATTAGAGAAGTAATGAAAAATAAATCCAAACAGAAAAATAAACAAAAATGAAACCAAAGAAAAATCACTAGGTGATTCTTACAAATAACCTAATAGTTACAGTTCTGTGAACCCTCCCATAAAAAACAAATTTTGATTCTATTGAGACTGCTACCAAAATATTACTGTAGATAGGAGGCAAAACATCAGATGGTCACTTATTAGCTCCTGTGAAACATACAACTTTCCAGTAAAATCCAAATATATCAGCCAACAAAGTTTGGGTGCTGCTCTTAAATAATACCAAAGATCCTCAGGAACAAAATAAGTTAAATGGAATATTAACCCCTGAAGGTACACATTGAGTGATGAAAGTTATGGCTGTGGTGGGGGGAGTGGTGGGGATAAAATGGAGACAACTGTACCTGAACAACAATAAAAAATGTTTAAAAAAGAGAGTTATTATCAGATCAATGAAGAAAGTACATTACAGATTTCCCAAAATGTCTGAGCCACATATTCTTTATGAACTGTTTGAGTACAAGAACTCAGGGGAGTACATGAAAATAATTTCAAATAAATGTATCATTAAAGGTATTATGCTTTAAAAAATTGGCCATGACTCACAGAACTGCAAACATGCACAATTCAAACTTTCTTCCTTTACTAGATTACAAGTTTAAATTAGAAATTTATCACACTTTTATTATCCCTTGCCCATATTAATGACATAAATAAAAAATGTTTCTTTCTTTTTTTATATTTTATTTTAATTGTTGTTCAAGTACAATTTTCTGCCTTTTACTCCCATCCCAGTCCATGCCCCCAGTGCTCCCCACCTCCCTCCCATTTCCATCCCCTTAGTTTTGTCCATGTGTCCTTCATACTTGCTCCTGTAATCCCTTCCCCTTTTCCCCTGAAATTCCTTCCCCTCTCCCCTCTGGCTACTGTCATCGTGTTTTCTATTTCAATGTCTTTGGTTATATTTTGCTTGCTTGTTTGTTTTGTTGTTTAGGTTCCTGTTAAAAGTGAGATCATATGGTACTTGTCTTTCACTGCCTGGCTTATTTCATTCATAATTAAGGTCAATAAAACACTATGACCTACTTTCGTCAATGTATAGCATATCTTAAGTCAAGCCACAGGAGTAATGACAAAGTGGTTCTTTGCATAATTATCACTGCTTTCATCTTTTATCAGAGACAATTTAGGGACAGATATTTTGGCTCTGTTAAAACCAAGCCATGACAAAATTTCAGAGATACAGAATGAGATTAATGGTAGCCAAAGAGCCAGGTAACAAATTTTCATATTCCAATAAGTATACAATTTGTAATCTAACAGTAGTTACTAATTATATTGAGCCCTCAAATGTTTTATCGTATATCATTAAAACTTATATTATGAAAATTAATTAGCCAAGAATGTCTTCCTAATCTCTGTTAGACAGAGGAAAGTTAACAAAACACTGTTGGAATTATTAAGGAGAAAACCACTCCCTTTGAAATGATCTATTTGTCCTTCTCATGTATCTTTTCTGTATTTTAAAGGGTTACCCTGTATGTGTGACATTATTTCCACCTTTATTTGGAAAGTTTTCCAATGTTCATTTCTTTGTATTTCAGATAATGTTATCCTCAGTAATACATCAAGCCTCTCCAGCTTTAATGTCATACTTAGAAGCACTTCTAAAATATCACAGTGTTTCACTTTCACCCCCAAAATCTCTGCTTTAGTATAAGAACTTCCTCCTAAATAAATGAGATTAAGTGGGAAAAAAAGCACACACACAAAAATCAATGAAACTAAGAGTTGGTTCTTTGAAAACATAGCAACATTGATAAATTTTTAAGCAGATTCATTAAGAAAAAAAAAAGAGAGAGAACCCAAACAGGTAATATCAAACATGCCAGGAGAAGTGAGAAGGAATACAAAGAAATACCACAGAAATAGAAAGAATTATAATAAAATATTACAAACAACTATATTCCAACAAATGGTACAATCTGGAAGAAATGAAAAAAAAATCCTAGAAACATACAATCTTCCAAAGTTCAATCAAGAAGAAACAAAAATTCTGAACAAATGCATTAGAAATAATGAAATCAAAGTGTTAATTTAAAAGAAAAAAAACTCACAACAAACAAAAGTCCTAGACTGGATGGCTTTGAAGTAGAAATTTACCAAATATTCAAAGATCTAAAACCTATCCTTCTCAAATTATTCCAAAAAATTAAGAAGAGGAAGAATACCAAGCTCATTTTATGAGGCCAGCGTTATTTTAACTCCAAAACAGAATAAAACACTACAAAGGAAGAAAACTATAGGTTAATATTCCTGATGAACATATATGGAAAAATCCTCAACAGAGTATTACTCAACAGTGCATTCAACAATGCATCAAAAAGGTCATAGACCACGATCAAATGAGGTTTATTCCTGGGATGCAAGGTTCGCACAATACCCACAAATCTATTAATTTGATACACCACAAAAACAAATTGGAGAAAAAAATTCTATCAACAGATGCAGAAAAGCATTTGATAAACTCCAGCCCCCCTTCATGATAAAAACTATCAGCAAAGAAAGAATAGAGGGAACATATCTTAGCATAACAAAACTCACGTATGACAAACCCACAGCTAAGTGAAAATAAGATCAGGAAAAAGAAAGGCTTGTCCACTTTCACCACTCTTATTAGACATATTACTGAAAGTTTGACCCACAGCAATCACACATGAAGAAGAAATAAAAGATGTCAAAATTGGAAAGGAAGAAGTAAAACTTTCAGCATTTATAGATAATATGATAGAGTACACAGAGAAATCTAAAGATTTCACCAAAATACTGCTAGAACTAATAAAGGATTCAATAAATGAGCAAGATAAAAAATAAATATGTAGAAACTGGTTACATTTTTATAGGCAAAAAATAACTATCAGAAAAGGAAACTAAAAAAGCAATCTCATTTACAATACTATACAAAAATACATATTAATAAACTTAATCAATGAGGTAAGAGACCTGTACACAGAAAATCATAAGACACTGAAAGAAGAAATTAAAGAATAAACAATTAAATGAAAGAGTACATTGTGCTCCTGGATAGGAAGAATTAACATCATTAAAATGTCTATACCACCAAATGATCTATTGACTCAATACATTTTCTCTCAAAATACCAAATACATATTTTACAGAACTACAACAAAAGACTAAAAACTTATATGAAACCACAAGTGATCCAGAATAGTCACAGCAATCTTGGGAAAGAAGAATAAAGTTGGAGGTATCATGCCACCTGATATCCAAGTATATTTTACATGGCCATAGTATGGTATTGCCATAAAAACAGGTGTGTGTGTGTGTGTTTGTGTGTATCCAGAAGGTATCCAGCCATGTGATAAGGTAATGTGAAATATAAAGACATTTATTGAAGAAGAAACAAGATACAAGAAACATTGCACATAAGACAATGGCACCTCAGTCTCCTTCAAAGTAGTCACCTTGGGACTTCACACAGTTTTCCAAGCATGTCTTCCACTGTTCAAAACCCTCTGCAAAACCTTTGTTGGAATTACCATCAGCTGTCCTATCAAATTTCCTGAATCTCATCAACAGTCTGAAATCTCTTTCCTTTCACAGGTGATTTTAGTTTGGGGAAAAGCCAGATATCACAGGGTACCAAATCTGAGCTAGAGTGGAGCTGAATCACTTGACTAATTTGGTGCTTTGCCAAAAAACTCTGCACAAGATGTGATGCATGAGTAGGTATGTTGTCATGATGAAGCTGCTAATCACTATTTTCACATAGCTGTGAACTTCTGAATCATCTGAATAGTTTCTGCACAGGGATGATCAAGCTTAATGAATAATTTAATGCAGATATGTTGCTCTACCGTCTCATTCATTTTGATTGTGATGGCCACATAGTACATATGTTTGCTCAATGGTGTCTACCACCTCCACTGACTAGTACAGTTGAGAGAAGTTGTCATTGTTCACACATGCTTATTCGAGTCCACTTTCCTTGGCTGCCAGGTTACATCAATATTGTGCAAAGCATTATTGTTATATTAATAATGGCTGGACTTATACATTTAACACAATAGAAAGTATAGAAATAAATCCATGCCTACATGGTCAATTACTATTTAACAAAAAAGGCAAGAACATACAGTAGGGTAAAGACAGTCTAATCAATAAATGATGATAGGAAAATCGAACAGATACATGTAAAAAAATGAAGGTAGACCACCTAATTACAGAATAAAGAAAAATAAATTATAAATGTAAGTGTTGAAATTATAAAACTAGAAAAAAAAAAAAAACATAGGCAGTAAATTTTCTGACATTTTTCTTACCAGAATTTCTTTCTGAAAAATCTCATCAGGCAAAGGAAGAGAGGAAAATTAACTCAATAGGACTACATCAAACTAAAATATTTTTTTCATAAAAAAGAAACCAACAAAATGAAAAGAACGTATACTGAATGGAAGAAAATATTCACCAATGAGGCATCTGAAAAGCAGTTACTAACTCAACAACAACAAAAAAAAAAAAAAGAAAGAAAAAGAAAAGAAAAAATACCAAACAATCCAAATAAAAATGGGCAGAGCACTTGAACAGACACTTCTCCAAGAAGGACACACACACACAGCCATTAGGAATTTGAAAAGATGCTCAACATCACTAATCATCAAAGAAATGCAAACTAAAATCACAAATCCACAATGACATATAATTTCACACCTGTCAGAAATGTCTGTCATCAGGGGAGGCAAGATGACAGAGGAGTGAATAGAAGTCACACTAACTTCCTTCCAGGACCAATCTGGAATTACAACTAAGTTTTGGAGAAATCACCTGGAACAAGAAACTGGAAAATACCGAGAGAGAAGCTTCATAACCTTGTACAGACAGAAGACTCAGCTTCAGCACTAACTGACTGGAAAGAGTACTGTGGAGACTTGAGAAGTTTGGCTGGGTGCCCACAGGTGGCAATGCCTGAGGGATAATTAAGCAGCCAGTTGGATCCCCATGAGAAGAATAGGGTCTAAATCCCAACCTGGGACCCCCAGTCTAGATCATCAAAGTGGAAAAATTACACAGTTAACAATCAGGGGTGAAAAGTGACAGGGTTTCTCTCTGCTAGAGGTGGACACCTGCAATGCAAAGAGCCATTTAAAGGGCCAAAACACAAATTTTCATTTGCAGCCACTTACCTGGGGCTCCAGCAAAGGCAAGTGCAAAGTGGGCTAGAGAAACCTGAGGAGAGATTGGGGATGAAAGCTTTGATGAGAAAGCTGAAAGAATAGGTGCTGGAATCCTGGTGCTGAGTCATTACCCATATAGCAGCAACCATCCTGCTCAGGCAGACCACTCCAATCTGAGCAGCACCAAACTGAGGAAAAACAATAGCCCCAATACCAGGAGGGATTCTACAGCATCATATGGGGTTTAAACCTACCTGCTGAGTGCAGAGTGATAAGATTAACAACTGAAGGAGACAGCCACAGACAGTAGATCCCTGGCAGCTTAGGAGCAGACTGCCTAAGGTCAAACAGGGTCAATATCTGACATCACCAGAGGTGGATACACAAAGAAAAAACAGTGGTAAATATTAGAGGCTACCAAGACTAAATCCACTGTGGCCTTCTTTATGATTAGTGATATTTTCTTTCCTAAATAGTTTTTTAATATTCATTTACTGTCAATCAAGTTTGTGCATATTAAATCATTAAAATTTAAAATATAGTTTATCTCTCTCCTTTCTTATAAGAGTCTTAATCTCTTTAAACTCTTATTTGTACTGGTTCATTTGCTAATCATTAGCTGGATTGCAGGAGAGGACAGTTTTTATTTTCAGTATTGAGTTTGTTCCCTGGGCTTTGTGGTTTTGTTCTGGCAACACCTGTACAACAGCATATGAGGCATGGTGGGCAGAGTGACCCTCATTCAGACAGCTGAAGAGAAGGACTTGCCAAACAATCAAAATCCATTTACATTCATAGAGCCAACATAAATTGCATGAAGGGCATCCTAAGAGCATCAAGTTCAGGAGATCAAGGAGGTTGCACCACTGTATCTCACAGATCTCCTACTGTAGAAGTTGGCACCACAAAGTCAGGGAGACAAAACAGATCAATTTAAGAAGCAGAGGCAAACAAGAAGAGTCTCAAAACTAATGGGAAGACAAAAGAAAAAAACAAATGAAAGGAAAGGACGAATCCTCAGAAGAAATTCTAAATAAAAGAGGGGCAAGTCAACTATCAGAGAGTGAGTTCATGACAATGGTTACAAGGAAGCTCAATGAACTCAGTGAGAGTTCAAAATTACCAAAAACTACAGGGAAGATACAAGGAATTTATGGAGAATTACATCAACATGAAAAAGGACATGGAAGCTATCAACAAGAGCCAAGCAGAAATAAACAATACAATTTCTGAATTGAAGAACACAGCAGCAGGAATCAAAAGCAGGCTAGATGTAATCAAGGGTCAAATCAGCAAACTGAAGGATATGGTAGAAAAGAAAGCTACCAGAAAGAGCAAGAAAAGGAAAAATCACTCAAAATCAATGAAGAGGGGTTAAGGGAAATGTAGGACAACATGAAATGTAATAAAATCTATATAAAAGGGATGCAAAAGGAGAAGAAGAAGAGCAAGGACAAGAAAAACTGTTTGAAAAAGTAATGATGGAAAAATTCCTTAATTTGATGAAAGAAAAAGTCATACAATTTCAGAAAGCAGAGAGGCTGTCAATCAAGAGAAACCCAAAGGGGCCTACTCCAAGATACATCATAAGTAAAATGTCAAAATTTAAAGACAAAGAGAGAGTCTTAAAGCTAGCAAGGGAGAAAGAAGAAGTAACATATAAGGGAGATCTGATAAACCTAGCACCTGACTTCTCAATGAATATATTATAAGCCAGAAAGGAATGACAAGAAAAATTCCAAGTAATGAAAAGCAAAGGCCTGCAACTAAGACTATTATATCCATCAAGGATCCCAATTAAAATGGAAGATGAAAAAAGGAGTTTCCAACCCCCCCAAAGAAAAAAGAAACAAAGGAACAAAGGGACCAGGGTAGAGGGTCACAATGAACAAGTACATATCAATAACAACCTTAAATTTTAATGAATTAAATCCTCCAGTCAAAATACACAGGGTAGCTGAATAGATAAGAAAACATGACCCGAACATAACTTGTCTACAAGAGACCCACATCAGAACAAAATAACTACATAGACCAAAAAAGGTTGGAAAGGTGAAGGGTTGGAAAAAGATAATACAAGCAAATGGACAGGAAAAAAAAGCTTGGGAAGCAATACAGATATCAGACAAAATAGACTTTTTAAAAAAAGAGGCCATAAAAAGAGACACAGAAAGGCAGTTCGTTATACTCAAGGGAAGAATCCAAGAAGACATAAACATTATAAATATATATGCACCCAACATAGGAGCATCCAAATATATAAGGAAAATTGTGGAGGACTTCTAGAATGATTTAGATGGCAACACATTCATAATAATGAATTTTAGTACCTCACTGTCAAAATTGGTTATATCTGCCAAACAAATGATCAACAAGGACATTGCAGCATTTAAAAATGCCCTATATCAATGGACATAATTGATATATATAGGAACTTTCATCCCAAGGAAGCAAAATACATATTCTTTTTTTGTTGTTGTTCTTCAAGTACAGATTTCTGCCTTTCCTCCCACCCCTCCCCACCACAGAGCCCCTTCCTTACCTCCTTCTGCTGTTTCCGCCCTCCCAATTGTTTTTTTTTTTATGAATCTTAAATTTATTTTGCTTACGAAAAGAACACAAACCAAAAAGGCTAGAAAATATGATCTCACTTATTACAGACTCTGGAAAAGGTAAAACTGTAGGGATAAAAACAGATTAGTGGTTGACAGGGCTTCTTGGAAGGGAGAGTGCAATGGAACTAATATGGTACTGTAGTGGCACATACATGATGCCATGCATTTGTCAAAACCCATAAAATTTAACAGCCCAAAGAGTTCACTTTAATGTATGCAGATTAAATAAAGTTTATCAGGAGGTTGGACAGTCCTAGGATTTAATGCAGACTATTATAAATGAATTTAAATGTATTAAAAATGTATCTCATAACCTCCCTGAAAGGGATGAGGGGAAATGGAGCTGACCTAAATAACTTTTCACCTCCCACCCAATGGTTTTGTCCATGTGTTCTTTATAATTGTTCCTGTAAAGCCTTCAGGCTTTTCCCTCATCATTACCTCCCCTCTCCCCTCTTGTCACTGTCAGGATGTTCTCAATTTCAAAGTCTTCAGTCATATTTTGCATGCTTATTCACTTTGTTGATTATGATCCAGTTAAAAGTGAGATCATA
>PVKM010035151.1:0-15287 GCA_004027735.1 Carollia perspicillata
CGATGGTTCTCAATAATTGGGGTTTAAAATTTCATACTCACAGAAGGAAGAAGGTTATCTGCAGAGGAGGAAGAGGCAGAGGAGGCGACGGGAGAACTGAAACAGGGGAAATGGTAGAGACGAGGCGGAGCAGGGAGGGTGACT
Source organism: Carollia perspicillata (assembly GCA_004027735.1). NCBI lineage: Eukaryota > Metazoa > Chordata > Mammalia > Chiroptera > Phyllostomidae > Carollia > Carollia perspicillata. Next base: position 145 of record PVKM010035151.1, read on the forward strand.
GCCAGTCAGTCCCAGTGGACGGCCCGGAGCGCCGACCTGCGTGGACAGCCTGGCTGTGGCTGGGGAACATCAGATTAAGAGAGGAAAACCCGCCATCGTGCCCCTGCAGTCTGCATCAGTCTCGGGAGCAGGAGCAAAGAAATCAAACATGTTACCCATCCTCCACTCACAAATATAGAGTGAAGGCCTACTGTGCGTCAGGAAGTAAGTACATGAGCTCCTGAGTCTAAAGCCGCGAAGAAAAAGAAAGGACTCTGCCCCCTAGAACCTACTGGAAGGAGAGAAATGTTGCCCCTGGAGTAAGGCGTGTAGCTGGTGGCGGGGTCGTGCATCTTGTTTTCGTCTGTTATGAAGATAGGCGTTGGGCGTGACTGTAAGCTGTTGGCAGCTCAGAACGTGAATCTGCCTCTTATATTGGGTTACTGCTCCTTGTTGCGGGTTGAGTTGCCTGGAACCAGAACCCGAGGAAAACCTGAGAAATCAAGAGCACGTGCCGTATTCGCCGGATGAGACTTGACACTGGTCTCAACCATAGTCCTCGGGATAGCACTGCACGTAGCCTCAGCTCTAGCCCTCGGGCTCTCCCGGTTCCAAGGTTAACGAGAGCTGGAAGCCTAGCCCCAGCCATGAGCCTACATCTAACTCTGCTGCAACCCTAGGGCACGCCTCTAGTTGTTCCTACCCACTGAGATAGCGAATACTGCCACACCTGGGACCTGCTACCATCAGCGATCGAGAGAGGCACGGGCCACAATCAAACCGCAGTTGTTCTTCCAGAGGTGGTCTCCTCACTGGAGTAACTCGACCCCCTTAGCCTCTGGTATGTCACTAACTATTTGGTAACTGTGTTCTTCCTGGTCCAGGTATGTAGCAAATGTAAGGAGCCGTTTCCTTTCACCTGATAGAGTGAGCAGTATACCTGTAAATTCTGCCTCAGGTCTTGGTGCCACGGGTTAGCCCATACTGACCCTGACCATGTCAGCATCCTACAGAACATCACACAGGGTCGCTATGTTGGGGCCATCACGCTACTGGAATCAGGAAAGGTGGGAGGAGCAGACCCTCTAGATCCTCTGGTGGTATGCAGTATTTGCCCTCCGAGGGCAGGAGATAAAACCTGAGAAAATTCAGAGGCCTTTGGTCCGTACTTCAAAGCAAAGAAGTAACCACACCTTGCATCCCTACTGCCAAGGAAGAGGCACAGTATCTGATGGACCTCTCTGGATTTCTGAAGCAAAATATACATCAGGCAAAATATACCCCAATGGGCTACTCTTACTAAGAGAATTTACTAAGTAACATGAAAAGGATGCCCCGTTTGAGTGGTTCCCAAACAAGAGAGGTTCTCCAGCCTGTCCAAGTTCATGAGCAAATAGCTCTGTAATTTGGTCCCCACACCCCCGTGGATGCAATGGCACCAAATCCACCTGGACCATGTGGTCAGCCCTGACAGCATCATCACAGCACTGCTGCTTATGAACTTGAAAGGGAACATCTTCTCTATCAGGTAACTCCCTTTGAGGAACGGTTAGTTCTGGTCTCGTTAGAGGGCCCTGGTAGGTATCACTGGGCATCAGCTGCCCTTGAGATATGAGCTCTTATCACGAACCGAGTTACAGAGTTACAGGACCCACTGAGCCGTAAAGACGGGCGTGCCGATGTGGCTGCATCACTGATGGCGGGTCCTGAACGCATGACTGAGCTGCCTGAGCAGGCTGGTTCCACTCCCAGCGTGCCTGCGCTTGACCCGAGTAAACCTCACCCCACCTCACAGCTTCTTCCTCTGGGGGTTCCCTCGGACCAGAGGACTAAGGAAGAAAAAGGCAAGCCTCCCTTATGATTTCCTCCGCAGGGTTTCTTAGAGCCGAGCAGAAGTGCGCTGCTGTGGCGTGATCGACATGAAAAGCAAGAGCGGTGGCTGTTGAAGACTAAAGGAAAGAAAATCCTCCCAGTGGGGGGAACTTTTAAACAGCAGATCCACTTTTCTTCAGGGAGAAGGCTGAGAGGAAAGGGCAAAAGATCCACAGGCAAGAAGTGAAAGCCCCTGGGCCATCGTTCCTCTCTTGTGTCTTATCCTGAGACCACGCTGCAGCCTCTCCCACACGCCCGGCGCTGTGCCCCTCACCAGTCCGTCCATCATCACCTCTGCACTGACAGCCCGTCCTCCGCCAAATCCCTGGCTGTCCCCTGAAGACGCTGCTTCTCCTACCACCCTCCCAAGGCACGGCCATCCTTTTCTCAACTCAGACGATTTTTTCATTGCCCACCACTCCCCTCTGGTTTTTACTTTCCCAACCGTGACAATGAGTATTCTCCTGTGTATACTCAAAACTACCCTGCCCCCTCTTCCTTCACCAAACTCATCTGGAAAAGAAAAACCAACCTTAGTGAAATGCAACTTCCTTCCTCTCTTTTATGCCAAGATGGGAGCAGTGGCAGCTGGAGAACAACACACGGCCACGCTGATCGAGCCCTACTTTAAATTTATGACCCGTAGACCTCAGGCAGCCTTTCGGGTCCCCAGGAAACCCCACATTTCCTTAGACGATTCACTTTTTCCCATTGAGCTGACTATTTCCCAGCTTCTCTCTCCTCCAGCCTCTGAAATTCTGATCACTTTCAGCAGAACCACTGCATCGACCCATTGACATCTCTCTGAATCCATGGGCTCTGACTTCCCTCTCCTACGAAGGATGAGCTGCGTCTATGGCCTGGCAGCCCCGCCCACTCCTTCCCTGGACCCATCCCTCTCACCTGCACAGGGGCTCCCCCAAAGTCTCCTCACCATCTCCCGCAGCACCCATGTGATGCTCCTCTGGCCTCAGCACTGGATTCTAAATGTTTTCTCTTGCTAGAGGCAACTTCATGAAAAGAAACGAGAACATCTGATGAAATTGATATATGCTTTAGCAAAATTCAAACAAATAATGTCACTTCAAACAGAGAGAAGAAATAATAATAAAAGGATAACTAAAAAGGCAACTGAAAATTCTGTGAGAAATCTCAAGTTCCCCAGAAAGCCGAGTCAAGGTAAGTGCTGTTAACCCAACTTCAAATAATAATATGCACATTTGAGGTAACCTGTCACCAAAAGACTTCTTATCTTCTAGAGATTGACAATGAACTGTTAGTGAGTGAAATTAAGTGTCTGGGATTGGGGTTGGCTTCAGAATAATTCAAGGGGTGAGGGAAGTGAGTGAGAATATGGACAGAACGGCTCCACAGTGGTGATTGTTGAAGAAGCTGGTGATGGATGCATGGAGCTCGTTGTGTGACTCTATTTTTAAGTTTGGAATACAACTTTGAAAAAAGACTGCTGGATGAATGGCGATGGCTGTGAGTCGTAGGCCATCGGAGGGTGAGACCAGGCTCTCGGAGCTGTATTGTCGGGACCGTCTCTTAGAAAAGAGGAAGAAGAACTGAGAAGAACTGAGAGAAGAATGGAGCATTCAGAGAATCTTGTCAAAAACGGTCTTCTCTGAATCGTCCCAGGGGTTTGCCTAAAAACTCATGTTACAGTGGGCACCATATCATTAATAAACCTTTTTACAGTTTCCTGCTAGTAAAGCTATTTCCGTTTGATTATTTAGGACCCCAAGGACTCTAGACTACAAAAGGAAGTGAAAATAGTGTCCTAGTGGCCATCAAACCAAACTCCCATAGTTACTTTGTTCTGTTTTTCAGCTCTCAGTTCTGCACAGTGGCTGTATTCATCTACTTCTATGACAGAAATGACCCCTAGTTACTGTCACTTTGTGTTCTATTTGGTTTCTGGTTAGGATTAATACCCCTTTATTTTTTAAATTGCCTTGGATAGTCTTATGTACTTATTATTCTATATGAACTTTAGGATACATTGCCATTTCCTCCAAATAAAATTTCGCTGACATTTTATTGGAATCACATAAACTTCCCCAATTAATTTGAAGATGATGACATCAAGTCTTCCTATCTGGTTCGCTTGGCTGACCTGTGGTCACTGGCCTCAGGTCTTGGTCAGCCCTAGTGGGACACCACAGCCTTTCACCAGCTGTGCTTGGGCGGCTGTTGGGGGGCCTCCCAGGGGACTGGCTAGAGAGACCTACTGACACAGAGGCCTGGGATGAGCCATTTGGAGCCCAGCGCAGACGTGACAAGAACAGTGGCACAGCTTTTTGGAAAGTGTCCGCGTTGCCTGGGGTCCTCACATTTACTGGGAAAAGGGCAGAGCTCCCAGACGTCGGGCCTGCTGACGGAGAAAGGCCAGGCTGGAGAAGTGATGGGCGCCGCCGCTGCGCTCACAGCGTTGCCCGTGCTCCCTTTCTGCCGTTTCTTTTCCTAACGTACCGTGTGCTTCCTTCGGTTATGTTTTCGCCCTTCCCATGATTTTCGGCTTTTTAAAAATCGTGTACTTTCAAGTGTATCTTCGGTGGACACCAGACAGACTCTGCGTTTTTCTCCCAATCCGAGAGAGTTGTCTTCTTCTACGAAAGAAGATTTAGCCCGGTAATGGTTCCTGTAACTCTAGTTCACGTTGGCCTTATTCTTGTCATAGTTTACGTGTAGGCTTTATCGCCCTTTATCGTTGTTCCCGTCTCTCGATTTGCTGTCTTTGTTTTCAGAGCGTGCTGCAGCCGCGTCTTCCATTTATGTGGTCCCTGGGGGGCAGGCTTGGGAGAAATAAACCGTTCCCCCAGGGTATTCCCTTAGCTGACTAGGCTTCTTACACGCCCCCCTCCCGCCCCCATGGAGGTTGAAGTTGTCGGCTTCTTCATTCCTAAGGCCCAGTCACAGAGACAGGAGTCCGTTCCTACTGGGTGGACTGCTCTGCGTCGCTAACTGTGACAAATTCAGCGACCTGGGAGGATGCGTTCTACTTGCCGATGCCAAGCAATGCGAGGCTGTTACTTCCGTTTTCTCCTCCCAGCCCTCGCAGCACAGAAACGCTGACCCTCCTGTCCTCACCCCATATCCCGGTGGGACATAATCCCAGAGTCTAAAGGAGTTTCCTTAGAGGCTCTTGGCTTTGCTTCCACAGTTTCCAACCGAAAACTGTTTGTGCGTTGTGTTTGCTAAGCACCAACGCTGACCAGTATGCATCGTAGCCGTGGCAGGATAGGTGTCTCAGCGTGAGTGCCCCCAAAGGAAGCTCCAGAGATATGCAAGTATGTATCCGATGATCCCCAGACACATGGGCAGGAGAGCAGAGAAGGGAGACAGGGAAAGAAAGATAGCTGACAAAGGACGTCTTATCAAGCAAAAATAACTGGAATTTAATCACGTGGAGGACGTGCGGGAGCCAGCATAAAACGCACATTGCCCTAAGGACCACGGGCACAGGAACTTCCGGCGCACCGCCTTCAATTCCCTGGAATGTCCAGGCCTCTACCCTGAGTAGAGCAGCCTGCAGTGACCAGCCTTCAGTGGCAGGTAACAGGAGAGATGCACCTGCTGGCAGCTGGTGCCGGCTGCACTAAACCATGAGGCCACAGAGACACGGGCGGGGCTCCGACAGTGTCCCTTACAGTAGATTTTACTCAATTCTTATGAATGAGATTTGTTCCTGATGTCATAGAATGGTGTGATGCTATGACGATGCTTGTTCCTTGCCTGAGCGTGTGTGCTGGCATCTTTCCTTGGTGACAGACCCCCATCCCTAGTCCTTATAGTCATATGTCCCAGCAGGGCCAATCATATAACCCCACACTTCCTAGGGAGGCATAAAGTGAGGTGAAGGGAACAAGGTCATCATTTGAACCAATAAAGCAGTTTTTTTTATATTTTCAGAATAACACAAAATAAATGGAATGAAAAATATAGTTTGTGTGTGTACCCATTTCTCAGATCTGCCATAGCAGAAAATACTAGGTGAGTACCAAAATCTCTGCTACTCCTCTTCGTGGTTCCTCAACTAGACTACACTTCCCAGCCTTCCTTGCAGTTAAGCATGGCCATGTGACTAAGATCTTTAGCCAATGAAATTTGAGCCAAGTGATGTTTGCACCCTTGCCACGCCTGGCTCATGAAACCTCTCACACCTGCTCCTCCCTGCTTATCCCCGCCCAGTCCTAACTGTGGTGGTCATTACCCATGGGTGACCTAAGGTGGCAGAGAGCCACAGTGATCCCAAGGTCTTTAATGAGAGTGAGGAACAGAGCCCCTCTACCAGTCTGGAACCACTCGAGGCTGTAGCTTGAGCAAGAAATAACCCACTGTGTTGACTCATTACATTTTAGGTTTACTTATTACATCGCTTCAATCCAATCTAACAGACTAGCCTAACACCTACCCTAGGACCTCCATGGACCCTGGATAAACAATCCTTGCTCAGTGGGAAATAAAACAAAAAAAAATGCATCTATGCCTACCCAACAATAAGAAACAGGCAGCCAGGAGAACAATGGTAACACTTAAACTGAGGTCATGTACCAGGAACTCAGAAAGCATGTGAATTTGAAACGATTTATATAGGAGCCACCAAGGAATTAAAATAGCAAAGGTATTTTTCTATCCAGATAAACTGAGGTTAAGACTCTAGTTTAGAAAGAGGATTAGATGAATCCAAAGTCCTTTAGAGTCGTCTAATGCAACTTGGAATCTAGAGCTTGGAGGTGACAAGCAGTTGTGTCCCAAAATAATCCAACACGAGTGAATATGCCCTAATCGTGGTGTAATAAAGGACACTCACTATCCCACGAATACTGTTGTATACCTTGAAAACAAATATGATCCGGCAGGGTTTTGATAGATGCTTGCTTCGTAACGGGTTGTGAAGGAAAGACAAGGATGTTCAGAACATATTCTCAAGATCTTTTAAGTTTGGTATAAAAAACCACTACATCCTCCACCCCCAATAAAGGAATAAAATGTTAATCAGTGTGTGCTCTCTGGGCCAGAGGATCTTCAGTTACATTCTGAAGGATCGATCATCAAACAAATGCTCATTGAGCAACTACTATGTGCTAGACACTGTGCAGAGAATACATCTAGGAGTCAGTCTACCTCATGAACCACGAGAGGAGATAGAAAACAAACAAAAATAAATAAAGTTTACAATCGATTAGATGAGCTAAATAAGAGGAAAAAAATGGAGCAGGGCAGGGGGGACTGGGATGCCAGGCAGAAAGCGTGGCAATTTTAAATGAGATGACCCGCGGAGGACTCATCGAGAAGGTCAGGGGAAGGGCATTCAAGGGCTGTGGTGAGTGTTTCTGGCCTGCTCAAGGCACAGCAAGGAAACTGGTGCCTGTGGAGCGAAGCGATTAGTTACAGGGAAGAGGGAAAGGAGGTCAGGGGGCAGGCCGTGTAGGTCCTGCGGGATATTGGGAAGGATGGTGCCTGTATTCTGGGGTCACGGGGACCCACTAGAGCAGGAGTGTCCAACCTGTGGCCCAGGATTGCTGTGAATGCAGCCCAATACAAAATCGTAAATTTACTTAAAACATTACTTAGTTTCACTCTGGCTGGTGTAGCTCAGTGGGTTGAGTGCAGGCCTACGAACCAAACAATCACAGTTCGATTCCCAGTCAGGGCACACACCTGGGTTGCAGGCCCATTCCCAGCAGGGGACCCACGAGAGGCAACCATACATTGCTATTTCTCTCCCTCTTTCCTTCCCTTTTCCTCTAAAGATAAATAAAATCTTTAAAAAAATTTTAAAAACATCACTTAGTTTCATCACTAAGTTTTATACTAAGTTTTATTCCTTAGACATGGACAGTTTCTATATTAGTGATCACAAACTTGGGACCTGTTGACGATTTTTAAAAGATTCTTGAAAGGGCTGCTGCATAATTAGGGTTTTATGTGAGGACTTTTTTGCTTATCTGTGGTGGCGGATATCACGAACATTATGCATGGACCATTTTTTTTGTTGTTGTTTATCAGTTTTCATTAGTGTTTGTGTATTTAATGTATGACCCAAGACAACTCTTCTCCCAATGTGGCCCAGAGACCCCAAAATGTTGGACACCCCTGCATTAGAGGGCTTGAAGAGAAGAGGGCCACGACAGGACTCACATTTTACAGGACCCTTGGCTCCTGCATTGGTGATGGACTGTGGGGAAGGTTGGGGACCAGGGGGGCAAGCAAGGATTGAGGGGGGTGAGCAAGGATTGAAGGGGTTCTTGCAGAAAACCAGGGGATACATGGTGGTTTGAAGTAGGATTGAAGCAGTGAACACAGTGAGTAGATTCTGGATTAAGTTTTAAAAGTGGAACCAACATGACTTCCTGATGGGTGGGAAAAGGAGAGAAGTTAAAAATGGTTACAAGGCTTATGGGCTGAGCATCTCCAATCTAGGAGATTGGAAGAGTAGAACTTCGGGAAAGACCAGCAGTTCAGTTTGGGGCAGAAGGCTGAGATGCCTGTTCGACACCCACATGGCAGTGCCAAGTAGGAGGATTGTTTTCATGGGTCTGGAGTCCGGGAAGGAGAGTTAAGGCTAGAAGTACGAACCTGAATGTTATCTGTGCACAGATGGAGCCTGAAGCCTCGAGACGAACGCCAGATGTAATGAAGACGTTATTGGTATGAATCCATTTCTTTTGCTTCTGAAGAATCCATGAGCAATGGGTCAGCATTACAAACATACGCCACATGTGTTTTAATCCTAGGCTCATTTTCCCACCCCAATTCTCCCTCATCTATATTCCCATCTTCCAAGACTGAGGTTGGTTTCTCTTTTACTTTGCAGAGGGAAAAAAGTGAAGTGTTCATTCAGCTACATGGGCCTAGAAGCTGGATTGAGTGCTGACCTTGTCAATAGTGTGTGACTCTAAATAAGTTCTTTAGGTTCCCTGACACTCCGTTTCCTTGTCCACAGCGTGCACATAATAACAGATACCCCCCGGAGTCCCTGCGAGGGTTCAACGAGCTGATGTTATTGAAGCGCTCACAGCGCTGAGTACACTTGCGTGTGTGTGCTCAGGGACTGTTCAATTAGAACTCAGGGATAAGACATCTGATGATAACCACCTGGCTGGGGATAGGACACGACTGGCCCTTGGCCCTCCTTCTGGAATGGTGGCCAGTCCGAGTTCTTCTCTTGGGAGACGGACAGGTGGGAGGTGGTTATAGGTGAGAGTACTCCACCGTCCGTCATTCGGGGTACCCGTGTTCGGTTCACACTGATGCTTTGTTTGGAATCGCTGGTCCATTTCCTACACGTTTATTAAATGAATAGAAAACGTGTCCTTCCCCCACACCCCACACAGTAACTGTAAGACTGTCTGAGGGACACTGGATTTAATGAACCCTCAATTATGCAGTCCTACATTCGACCAGTTGCTTTGTGGGGGGGCACCTCTGTTACAGTGGGGTTTCAGCGTATGACTGAAGGGTCGCTGGTGGCGGTGGTGGCGGATGGAGGGGAAAGCCGTGGCAGCTCAGCCTCTCCGACTGGCCTTCAAGTTGTCTGGTCTTTCTCCACAGTCGCTGCCTGGTCTCAATTATTCCAATGCATCCGTCTTCCGCACAGCATCTTGGCGGCAGGGACCGGGGGCTTTAAAAATGGCCATTTGACCACATCGCTCCCTTACCTCGAACTCTCTCCTCCAGCCACCGAGTCTTTCCTGTCGGGTGCTGTCCCCTGCCCTTCACATGGTTGGCTCCTGTTCCTCCTCTGGGCCTCACCTTAATTTCAGTGTTACCTTCTCAGACAGGTCCTCCCCGACCAACCAATCTTTCAGAAATCCTCCTGCTACTCTACTTCTAGCCCCTGCCCCTTCTCTTCATAGCGTTTGCCACCACCTCGCTGAGCGTGCGCCTGTCCATCACCTGACTCCACGCGTGGACTGACAGGGCCCCGAGGGCCAGGGCTGTACCCGTTATGTTCACTGTGTCACCGTGCTATCACCCTCGTCCGGCCAATACCTGCCCCGACAGGCCTCTACACAGGAGTGGTTGACACACACCTACTTTTAAATAATGGCTTCTATCGTTGACCTGAACTGGTATCTCACTCCTTCTGTGTCTGTCCACTGGGCGTTGGCCGTGAGTCAGGCGCTGTTCCTGGAGCTCAGAAGGCAGCCATGAATAAGCAGTCGAAAGTCCCTGCCCACAGGCTGCCTTTCTGCTGGTGAGTCAGCACACACGGTTTTCTGTGTGCCTGGCCCTGTCACACCCTCGTCACTCGCTTTTGTGCCCAGCATCCGCCTGACCCGTGGGAGCTAGGATCTGGTGGATACATGCTTTCTCCGTCCACCTTGCGTCCTACAGTTCCTCAGAGGGCCCCTAGGGCACTGAGCCCAGCTGCTCACAGAGGCCAGCGCCCTCGGATGGGCTTTCTCCCCCTTCCTGGTCCATCGTTTCTGGTTCTGACTCCTTCTCCGCCCCTTTTCCACGGGATCACTTCCCGAAAGAAACTACCTGCCCTCCTCGGATCCCTCTCCAAGGCTGCTTTTGAGGAGCACCCAACCCAACGAAGCTAGCATTTTAATTATTTTATCAGGTTCTTTTCCACATTTCCATCTTGGGTCCCTCACTGCATTTTAAGTTCCTAAAGGGCAGGGATCGGATATTCCGCTCCCCCCCCCCCGCCCCCAGTTACTAATTTAAGGCCTGCCAAAGATTCGCAGACATTTGTCAATTTTAATTTAATTAAACAACAAAAAAGAAACAATACAGTGGCCATCTATGGCCCAAGGGAGAACAGAGTCACTTCTGGTACAGAGACCTCTGCCTGGTGTTGGGTAAGGCTGGACCTGTCAGGGCAATTACTGTTTTCTTTTCTGCTCATCCATCCTGTTTCCTCCCATGTCCCTTTGCCCTTGACTCCCAGCAGCAGCGGGTCACCAGCCACTGAAGTAGCTCAGGGCCCATAGCTGGTGGCTCACTCAGGAACGCTGCCTGCCCCCTGCTCCCTCCGAGCTGGGAGTAGGAGAGAGAGACCAGGCCCCGCTTCTCAGAGCGGGGATCCATGTGTCTGCATCTGTTGCCAAAAACCAGATATGACAGGACCCTGCTCCCACCAGGCCACAGTCAGGGGCTCAGAATGAATGAATGAATGACTTCAAAATTCACTACCAACCCTCATGGAACCAGAGAGTGACAGGACCCTGGTAAAGGTGCAAAGAGTATGGGACGTATTTGGCAGATAAGAGCTGTAGTTACAGGTCTACCACTAATTTGATGCTCCTCTGGTCATGCACCACTTTTCTGCCCGCAGTTTCCTGAAAATGAGAAGGTTGGACCAGATGATCTCAAAGATGTCCCAGCTCTGGGACTCCTAAATTACAGAACTGGAAGGAAGCTGATCTATCAGTTCAAATAATCCGGTTGGGTTTTTTTTTTTTTTTTCCACTTAAAAGAAATCTCATGTCTACTCTAAACCCACTAGGGGACAGCTGGAGCACATTTGTTCTTGCACACTCCTGGATGGCCACTCCCCTGTCACACAGGCCTGGTCTTTGTTTTTGTAATTGACATTTTTACGGAGATAGATAATCGTAGGTTCACATTCAGTCGTATGAAATACTGTGCTTTGCCCCGTTTTCCCCAATGATAACTTTTTGTTAAATCTTAAAATGCTGTCACAACTAGGACATTGACACTGATATAATCCATCTATCACTTAATTTCCCTCGTTTTGCCTGTATTCATTTGTCTGTGTTTCTAAGTGCTACATCCATGTTACCCCTTGTTCTAAAACCACCAGAATCCCTTGTGCTGCGCTTTTACAACTACGCCTTGCCTTCCTTCCACCCCACCTCATCCTCCATTCGATGGTTTTTCAAAAATCTTATCTGGAAGTCGGTTCAAACTTACAGCAACGTTCCGGTTCGCCTGGTAGTCAGATTCACTGATTGGTCATGTTTCTCCTGTTGACTTTATCATTTTTTTCTATCGACATTTTTTTTTCTCCTGGATCATTTGAAGGTAAGTTGCATAATCTCGCCCCTTTATTCCTTCATGATACTTCAGTGTGTTTTTCCAAGAACTGGGATATTCTTGGGCGTGAGCATAGCACAAGAGTCAACATCAGCACATTTAACATGGACCTAGTACTTTAATCGGACAGGGTTCCACTGTGTCCGTCTGGAATGCCCACCCCTCCCGTCCAGGATCCAGTCCAGGGCCAGGTACCACCTTTCGTTGCCATGACTTTTTAGCATCCTTTCATCTGGAACATTTCCCAAGCCGCCTTTTGTCTTTTATGACATTGTCGTGGCATGTTCAAAGAATATAGCCCCTGCCCCTTTTTGAAAGATGGCCCTCATTTTGGGTTTGTCTGAGGTTTATCGTCATTGGCTGCAGGTAATGCAGTCCAGCTAGGAATACTGCACAGGTGGTGCGTTCAGCGGATGTGATAGCCTCCTGTTCTTATTGCTGGTGTTGGTTTCCATCACCTGGTCGAGTTGCTGTCTGCCTGCACCATTTGCAAAATAAGTATTTCCCTCTTGCTATTAATAAGCCTAAACCATCTAAGGGGAGGCACGTTAACCCAGGCAAATATCTTCTCCCCAATAACCCCGCTCCTAGTATTCACATCCACGGAGGTTTCTTGCCTGAACCAACCTTCGCTGTACGCTCGGTCCCTTCGAGTCCTCTTTGGTACTGGACACCAGGTTTTCCACTGTTCGGTGTCCTGGCGTCTGTGGTTCTGGTCTCTGAGTCTTCTCCACGTCCTTCCAACGTCCTCCTCAGGCCTTTGGGCGGAGACGAGGCTGAAGTGGTAAACTCAGGAACCTCAGCTGGAAATGAGCTAATGTGGGTTGTTCCCCCTTACGCCGTCCACCCGCGATTTGCATAATAGAGTGGCCTGTGGGCACTCACTTCCTGGACCGTTTCCTGGTTCCCCTCACCATGTCACCTCCCTCGGCCATGGGTGGCATTTTGTTCTGACAGCCCCCCGCCCCCCCCCCCCCCCCCCCCCCCCCCGTCTCGGCTCTGTCCTTCGGGTTAAAGCCTAAAGCGGGGCCTTCCCTGGCGGACGGCGGGGCTTGCCAGAACCGAACGCCTGGACTTCCACTGCGAGCGCGGCGAACAGTCCCGGAGCGAGTCCCATCCTGCCCTTTGACCCTGGACCCGCCCCGAGAAGGGCTGGAAGTCAATGGTCGCTCCGGGGAGGGGGTAGTAGCTTTCCCGGATTTGGGGGTTTCGTCGGGTACCTCGCGCCCAGTAGCGTGGATAAACGTGCAGGGGCCGACCTAGGCTGCGGCAGCAGCGGTACCAGGGGCGCGGCCCCGGGAGGCTGGGAGGCGCCCCGTCCGGCTGGCATCCTGGAGGGCGGCCCGCAGGTGGCGGCGCGGGGCGGCAGACGGGGCGGGGGAAGGGGAGGGCTCGGCGCGCGTCGGGCGGTGACGGCAGCGCGGAGGGGAGGTGCGAGCCGCCCGGCCTCCGGGAGCCATGGCGAGAGGCCGAGCCGCGGCGCCCGCATCACTGTCCGCACCCGCTGCAGCGTCTCCGCCCGCCGCCCCGGGGCCCAGCCGGCCGCCGCCCTCGCGCGCCCTGAGCCCGTGATTCCCGCGCGGAGCCAGCCAGGCCGACCCCCCGGGAGAGGGGCCGCCCGCGGGAGGGAGCTCGGTGGAGCTCGAGCGCCCCGAGCACCCCGACGACCCCCGCGCCCTGGGACCCCAGACCCCGACCCGGCGAGCGCCAAGTCGGCGGGCCGGCAGCAGGAGGAGGAGGCGCCGAAACTGTAGCCCGCCGCGCGCGCCCGGGTACCGCCCGGCCGGCTGCTGCTGCGGAGGGAACCGGAGCCGCCGGGCGGCCGCGGTCGGGCCGAGGACAAGGAAGAGCCGCGCGCCTGGCAGTTCGGCGCCTGAGGCCCCCGGGACCGCGCCTGCTCCGGGGCCGCGCTCTGTGCACCTCTGGCGGGTAAGCCTGGGGTCCGCTAACCAGTGCCTCGGGCGCATCGGGCCCGGAGTCTGATTGGGGAAGGACGCGAGCGTTGTGGGAGTGTGGGCGCGTGATGTGGTGCCGGCGGCGGGAGAAGCTGGGCGCTGGGACCCTGCAGGGGGAGTGCCCCTCCCGACGGGCCGCACCTTCGGGCGGCCCTCGGGGCCCAGAAAGGTGCCTATAGGGAGGGCGTCATATATTGGTCACGCCGTGTGGCCTGGATTCTGGGCTCTGGCACTCCGAGGTGACAGTGAGGCGACCTTCAGAGAACCCCGAGCTGAGCCAGCCCAGAGCGCGAGCGGCACCCCGATTCCCATTCGCCCACAGAACTAATGTCAGTGCCTTTTGAACGTGGACCGAGCGGGTGGCTTTTAGCACCCTCCCCCCTTCCATGCTGAGAGTTAACAAGTTCACTTTGTCACTTTTTTGACTTGAGGTTTAGCATTCTTTTCGAATCTCCAAGGTCATCCTGTTGGCGGGTTAAAGAAAACGCAGTGAAGGCTGTTGTTTCGTGGTCTGTAGGTCCAGTTGGGGCAGACAAGCCAAAAGCCCAGCTGCGCACGCTTAGGCCTGGCGCCGGGTGCCCCCGACCCGTGAAGCCTCCGCGTTTCGGACCCCCTCGCTGCGCTGGTGCAGAAACGGAAGTCAGCCCACTTCCAGCGCCCCCTCAGTCGGCGTGGTTAGGCCTCTGTTGTTTTTTTTTTTCTTTTCTTTTTTTGTAAAGTTTTGTTCTGATCTGCTGTACCCGCCCTTCATTGCTTAAACAAATGTGTGTCCCTTGTCAGTGTTCTCTGTGAGTTGTAGGCAGGACGGGGACTTTTTTCCTGGTGCTCTTTGGTGGCAGACACCACAGGGAAGCACGCTAGGAACAGCGGCCTTCCCTGTTTCCAGCTGCAGGAGCAGTGGAGGGGGAGGTGGTCAGACTGAGCGATGCCCCGTCCGCCCCGGGCAGTCTGCGCAGGGGTAGGGGGTCTCCACCCCCTTGCATTGGAGGGTGGCAGAGAGGGAGCTTGGCCGGCGCGTTCAGAGTTGAACCTGGAGTGACAGACGGAGCGTCTCGCTCTCTTGGTTTGGAAAGGTCACACTGGTGCGTCCTTTGATCTCCGACCTCACCCTTTTCACAGAGGTGCCCGGACACGGGCAGACTGAGCTATCTGGAGAGACGATCGAGCCTCGGGGATGCCGAGCTGGCCTAGAAAGCCATGGCCAGGGGCAGCACTGTTAGCAAGAGCTGGGTTTCAGCCTGACCCCGGCCCTAGCCATTTCCTGTCCCGTGCCCCAGGGACCTGTGTGAGATTCGGTTTCCCATCCCCAGCCCTCCCCGA
>PVKM010035152.1:0-15291 GCA_004027735.1 Carollia perspicillata
ATTGGCTTTGTGAAACCAAAGTTCTTCCAGGAGGAACTTTCATTTCTTTCCTTGTACTTTTGAAATATAAATATCTGGTCTTCTTCAAGAACTCTTAAATGGGTCATTTTAAAAAATGTAATTTTCTGGGAGATGATTCTCATCAAAATGGAAAAACTTTAGCCATCTGAGCAGATCAATTTAACTTATCTCATCTGTTTCTTTCTAAATTAGTGAATTTTGATTAAAAACTTAATGAATAGCTAGACATTTTGAAATAACATAAAATGCTAAAACATTGCTAGAGGAGTCTTAAGTTCACCTACTTTTGAATATTTATTACAGAGAAACTAGAAAATGGCTTTGGAGCTGTTAACACATGTCTTTTATTAGAAGTATGTCTCTTAAAAGTGAGTATGTTTGCCAATGGAAGTGCCTATATTTCTAAAAGTTGTGAAATGTGCTCATAAAAGTTATCAATCTAAAAATCAATAATTGCTTATATTTTAGCTGTCATTAAAAATTGAGGTTTCTGTCCTGGCTGCTATGACACCATGGATTGAGTGCTGGCCTGAAAACCAAAGGGTCACCAGTTCATTTCCCAGTCAGGACACATGCCTGGGTTTCGGGCCAGGTTCCCAGTAGGGGGCACACAAGAAACAACCATATATTGATGTTTCCCTATCTTTCTCCTTCTCTTCCCCCCTCTAGAAATAAATAAATAAAATCTAAAAAAATTGAGGTTTCTAAGAGTTAATGATTTTAATCAAGTTAAAAAGAATCTGTATGATTTTCATAATAGAAAATATAAAGTACAGAGATATGTTTTGAAGGAAAGAAATAAATTGCTCTAAAGTTGATTATTTATGAATGTGTTAAGAAGTGGCAAACTAAAAGGGATGAGGAAAACTTTGTGAAGCTTTGTGAAGAGAAATCCTGAGAAAAAATTATATAAGTAAGCTGAAGAATGAATTTAATTAAGTAAATTAATATAAATATCTAAAGTAAGCTAATACAGAGTTGGAATTTGGTTTTCACTTGTTAGGACAAGAATTTTCTTGTAAACTTATTTTTTCTGAAAGCAATTTGGTAAGTATAACTTACCAAAGCAGTATTTAAAGCATTTTTATTTTTCCCTTTACTTGATCCCTCCAGAATTTAGCAACTCTTAATGAGTATTATTATTTTCATGGCAATATATTTCATTTGCATAAATCCAATAAGAATCTGTTCACTTTATAATAGGACACATAGAACTAGTTTCCAATCAATGGTTTTATTAACCAAAATCTTGACTGGAATGTTATGATTGAAAGAGACATGCCTAGACTTTGGATGTTACCAGAAAGCTTTAAAGGATTACAATTGACTTTGGAAGCTGCTGTAAGCCCCTTGGAGAAGTGACAAAAAGTTCTGACAACTATGGAATTAAAGAAACCACATCCATCCACACTAAGCCATAGAGCCAGCAAGTTGGTAGCATATCTGAGACTCCATCAACCTGGCTAACATTGTTTCACCTGCCTTGGCGATCCCTAAAGACTTTGCCCCACCCAACTTATAGGCCCACCCAAGCTGTTTTTCCATATGAATGTCTGGTCTTGGCTCATGCTACAAAACTTCCTAAATGCTCTCAAACAAGCAACAGCTGGCCTCAGTGAGCACTGGGCCCAGCACCAGCAGCAGCCAACCCAGATTCACAGTTTGGCTTTCCCTAGGAATCTCCAAGCCCAGCACAAGTAACAACCATCTCAGATTGTTTTATAGTTTAATCAGGATGGCCCCAGGCAGAACACAAGTTCGGACTGACCTTAGCCTGTGTCACCCAGGAAACCCCAGGGCCAGTGCACCCAGTGAACAGCTAGAGACCAAGTTAGAGCACCACCACCCTGCCCCTGCACAGCTGATCCTCCACAGAGGGCTGAAGTTGGTGGTCAGTGGTCACAGCTAGTCCTTGCAACTGATGGGCCTGAGTAAATCCCTCCCATTGATCTGCCAACAGCAGGCAAGGCTCAACTACAAGAGGAGGGTGTACTCAGTCCACACAAAGGGCACACCTCTAGTACCCAGCTTGGATAATAGGGGAGGCTGTGCCATTGGACCTTATAGGACACCTACTACATTAGGCCATACTACCAAGACATGAAGTCAAAGCAGCTCTACCTAATACATAGAAACAAACACAGGCAGGCTGCCAAAATGAGGAGACAAAGAAACATGGCCCAAATGAAAGAACAGATCAAAACTCCAGAAAAAAAGCTAAACAAAATGGAGATAAGCAATCTATCAGATTCAGAGTTCAAAACACTGGTTAACAGGATGCTCAAGGAACTTAGTGAGGACCTCAGCAGCATAAAAAAGATCCAGTCAGAAATGAAGGACACACTAATCGAACTAAAAAACAATTTATAGGGAAACAACAGTAGACTGGATGAAGCTGAGCATTGAATCAATGATTTAGAACATAAGGAAGGAAAAAACAACCAATCAGAACAACAAGAAGAAAAAATAATCCAATAAATGAGGATAGTATAAAAAGCCTCTTGGACAACTTCAAGAGGTCCAACATTCACATCATACAAGTGGAAGGATAGAGAAAGAGCAAGAAATTGGAAATCTATTTGAAAAAATAATGAAAGAAAACTTCCCTAATCTGGTGAAGTAAATAGACATGCAAGTCCAGGAAGCACAGAGAGTCCTAGTTATGATGTATGCAAAGAGGCCCACTCTAAGGCACATTGTAATTAAAATGCTAAAGGTTAAGATAAAAATCTTAAAAGTAGCAAAAGAAAAGCAATCAGTTACCTACCGGGGTGTTCCCATCAGACTGTCAGCTGATTTCTCAAGAGAAACTTTGCAGGCTAGAAGGGACTCACAAGAAATACTCAAAGTCATGAAAAGCAGAAACCTACAGCCAAGATTGCTCTACCCAGCAGAGCTATCATTTAGAATGGAAGGGCTTTAGATGAAGAGCTTCCCAGACATGAAAATACTAAAGGAATTCATTATCACCAAACCATTATTATGTGAAAAGTTAAAAGGACTTATTCAAGAAAAAAAAGATCAAAACTATGAACAATAAAATGGTAAAAATGCATATCTATCAACAATTGAATCTAAAAAACAAACTAAACACAGAAGTAGAACAGAGACAGAACATGGATACTGAGAGCATTTTCATGATCGCCATAATGGGAGGGGTGTGGGGGAGAATGGGTGAAGAGGTGAGGGATTAGGAAGTACAAATGGATAGTCACGCAATAGCCATGGCATGCAAAGTACAGTGTAGGAGATGAAGTAGCCAAAGAACATACACGTATGACCCATGGACACGAACAATGTGGGATTTACCTGAGGGAGTGGTGGGTGCTGGGTGGAGGGGGCAAAGGGGTAAAATCAGGACAACTGTTAATAGCATAATCAATAAAATATAAGTTTTTAAAAAACCCTGAGGACAAAGGACCCAGTGTGCTCTCTCTCCAAAGCACAGGCACACCGTTCCCCACTCTCCTTCCCTAGACTTGCTTTCGTCACCTATCTTTGACCTAAGCTCCAAGGACCCTTCCTTCACCTCTATAACTTGTTTCCTGAGGGCAGGCATCCCAGGCTTGTTTCTTCCACGGCTCCCTTCTTCTACCCCTGTGACTTTCAAAAAATGCTTTCACTGGGCCCTGACCAGGCGACTCAGTTTGTTGGAATGTCATTCCATACACCAACATGTTACGGGTTCAATCCCCAGTCAGGGCAGGTACCAAGGTTGTAGGTTTGATCCCCAGTCGGGGCACATATGGTGGGCAACTGATGAATGATTTTCTCTCTCGCTGTCTCCTCCTTCCTATCTCTCTAAAAAGTCAATAAACATTTCTTCTATCAAGGATTAAAAAAAAAAAAAAAAACCTTTTGCTTGTAATTTAGTTCTTGGCTCTGAATTCTTTCCCAGCTGCACTCAAGTACCGAGGTTGCTGGCTCATGACCCTGTCTCACTCTGCTGGTTAACTCGTGGTGCTGTTTCACCATTCACACAATTATACACTGTCTACAGGAGACATAGTTTATTGTTTGAATTATAAGTAAGTTAGAAGTAGAAAGATGGGGGAATACATTATGCAGAAAAACAACAGCAGTTAGGCTGAGGTGAGATAGGTTATGTGGCTGTAACTGATAAGGCTACAGGGACAGTCAAAGAGACAGTAAGACTAGATTTATGGCTGTGAATCAGCAGAGACCAGCTCAGTTCAGCATGGCAACTAATTTAACCTTATGGTAACTCCTAGCCTCTGATGCTCATTGTAATATGTTAGCACAGTGGTCCCCAAACTTTTTGGAACTGGGAACCAGCTTTGTGAAAAAATGTTTCCATGGAAGGGAGGGCTTGGGAGAGACAAGAGGTGGGGCTCAGGCAGTAATGCAAGCAAAGCCCCCTCCATTGCTGGCTGCTGCACCTCCTGCTGTGTGGTGGGTGGCCTGGTACCAGGCCATGGACCTCTACTGGTACCAGTCTGCACCCCGGGGTTTGGGAACCCCTGCATTGGCATACTAAACAACACACCCTGAGCTGCCATGATTGAAAACAGCCCGTATAAGGACACAAAACGGCCAATGGAGCTCTTCCCAGAAGTCCCCACCCCTTCCTCCCCTGCCCCCAGAGAGATCCTGAATATTTCTCCCTTTAATTGAATGTCCTATTCCTTGATTAGATGAGCCTCAATAAAAGAAGTAAATCCCACTAGGGAGGGGTTGTTCTGCCTGTGGAATGGCCTTTTCTCTGTTCCACTGCTTCACTAATAAACTCTCTTTCACTTTAAACTCTCTGCTGGCTGGCATTTGAGCTCCTTTCTGCAAGGAGCCAAGAACCCACAGTGAGCAATGGACCCTTGGTTTTCCAGACTGTCAGAACTCCTGCATCAGAAGGACATTTTATAATGGTAAAACTATTAATCCATCAGGAAGATTTAACAAACATACATGCACCTATCAACAGAGCATCAAAGATATGAAAAAAACCTGACAAAATTAAGGGAGAAATATATATTTAAAGTATCCCCTTCCATATCATCACTAAGCCCTGGAGAGCATTTCTTGTAAGTACCTAAATGTGAAACACTTTTATTTTGATTAATTAATATACCCAAAAGTCTGCCTAACTAAAGGCAAAAATATATAAAGTCAATAAAATGAAAACTAACCAGCTAGATTGCTTTCGATGTTATACAAACACAAGCTCAGATTATTTCTTTAGCCGAAAAGAAAAAGAAAAAAAAAAAACAGAAATCACTTAACAGGCTTGGCTCTCCAGAAGATATTTATATGACAAAGTTCAGATTCAAAGGATCCACCAAAGCCTGAAATTTTATCTTACATTTATTGGAATCAGGTGTATTTACGTATTTATTTTAAAGGTTTTATTTATTTTTAGAGGAGAAGGGAGGGAGAAAGAGAGGGAGAGAAACATTGATATATGTTGATCGGTTGTCTCTCACACGCCCCCAGCTTTGAACCTGGCCTGCACCCAGGCATGTGCCCTGACTGGAAATTGAACCAGCGACCTTTCAGTTCACAGGCCAGCACTCAGTCCACCGATCCACACCAGCCGGGGTGGAATCAAGTGTAGAAGGTCTGTCCAAAAGTATGCAGCAACGTGCTATGAAAAATAGAGAAATTATTGAAGAAGATACAATAAATATTGTACATAAGACAATGACACTTCAGTCTCCTTCCAAGTAGGCACCTTGGGACCTCACAAAGTTCTCCAAATCACCACCAACTGCCCCATCGTATTTTCCTAAATCTCATCAATGATCTGAAATCTCTTCCTTTTCAAAGGTGATTTTAGTTTGGGGAAAAGTCAGAAGTCACAGGACACCAAATCTGGGCTGTAGTGGGGCTGTGTTACCTGCATTATTTGATGTTTCCTTCTGTACAAGACGTGATACAGGAGTGGGCACGTTGTCTTGATGAATCTGCCAATTGCCAGTCGCCCACAGCTACAGCCTTCTGAGTTGTCCTAATAGTTTCCGTGGAGGAATGTTCAAGCTTAACACAAAATTTGATGCAGATTTGTTGCTCTACTCACTCATTTTGAATGCCATGGCCACACAGTACACATGCTCACTCAATGGCATCTACCACCCCCACTGACTAGTACAGTGAAGTCATCACTGTTCACACATGCACATTCCAGTCCACTCTCCTTAGCTGTAAGTTTATAATGATGTCACTCAAACTGTTCTCATTATACCAACAAAGGCTGGACTTTTTCTGGGCAGACCTCATGTTTAGAGGACATTGATTTTTTAATAGCAGCTACATTGAGACGTAATGAATAAAATTCACCTTTTTAAAGTGTACAGTTCAATGGGGGGGTTGTATTCTCACAGAGTTGTGCAACCATCATTGCTATCTACAATCAGAATATTTTCATCACCCTAAAAAAAATTCTGTATCCATTAGCAGTTGTTCTATGCCCCTTCCTTCATCCTTAACCCTGGAAACCACTGGTTTATGTTTTTGTGTATAAATTTGCCTATTCTGGGCATTTCCTAGAAATAAAATCATATAATATGTGACCTTTTACAACTGGTTTCTCCTACTTAGCATGTTTCCAGGGTTTATCTATGTTGTAACACTGGTCAGTACTTCATTACTGTTTTTTAAGATTTTATTTATTGACTTTTAGAGAGAGGGGAAAGGAGAGAGAAAAAGAGGGAGGCAAACATGAATGTGTGATTGCCTCTCCCATGCCCCCAGCTGGGGACCTGGCCCACAACCCAGGCATGTGCCCTAACTGGGAATCAAACCAGGAACTCTTTGATTTGCAGGCTGGCGCTCAATCCACTGAGTCACACCAGCCAGGGTTCAATACTTCATTACTTTTTATGGCTGGAAAAAAACTCCACTGTATAGATCACAATTTGTTTATCCACTCATCAGTTGATGGTCACTCAGCCTGTTTCTAGCTTTTGGTTATTATGAATAATGTTGCTATGAACATTTGTGTACAGGGGTTTTATGCCCATATGCTGGGTCATACGGTAATTCTATGTTCAACACTTTCAGAAACTGCCAAGCTGTTTTTCAAAGTGAATATATCATTTTACAATCCCATCAACAATGTTATAAAAGTTCCAAAATCTCCACATTCTCACTGAGACTTATCATTGTCTTTCTATTTTAATCATTCTAATGAATTTAAAGTAGTATCTCCTGTAGTTTTGATTTGCACTTTTTAAAAAGATTTTATTTATTTATTTTTAGAGAAAGGAGAAGGGAGGGAGAAAGAGAGGAAGAGAAATATCGATGTACAAGAGACACATTGATCAGTTGCCTCTCTCATTCCCTCAAATGGGGACCTGGCCTGCAACCCAGGCATGTGCCCTGACTGGAAATTGAACCAGCGACCTTTTGGTTCACAGGCTGGCACTCAGTCCACTGAGCCAGGGCTTTATTTGCATTTCTTTAATGACTAATGACTCAATCCACTGAGCCACACCAGCCAGGGCTTTATTTGCATTTCTTTAATGACTAATGATTTTGAGCATCTTTTCATGTGCTTATTGTCCATTTGTATATCTTTTGTTTTTGAGAACTGTCAATTCAAATATTTTGCCTATTTTATATGTGGGTTATTTTGTTTTTATTGTTGAGTGATATTTTTATACATTCTGGATACAAATCCTTTATGAGGTATATGATCTGCAAATATTTTCTATAATTCTGTGGCTTGTTTTTTCACATACTTAACATTGATATCTTAATAAATGTTGCTCTTCTCTTTTTATTTACAATAAATGAAAAAGAATACAAAATTTGTACAGACACAAGTGCTCTACAAAAGGGCAGAAATAGAAGTCAAAGAAATGAGACTTGGCCTTTGAGTGTGAATTACGTCATCCTCGATGCCATAACTGTACTTGCAACACAGAAAGCTGTGTCTGCCACATCTTATTTCTAATGTCCTTCTGAACTCAAGTCAGAATCTGCCATCAAGAACCCAATCAGCTCTGAATATCTCCAGTAGAGAAAAGAATGTTTTTTGAATATTTTGTTTAAGTAGTTTTAAAGCTAGAAAAGGCTTAAGGAGCATGTATCATCCTATCCCATTCCCACACACCCTGGAACATAAGACATAAGGGCATTTAGTCCACATTCATTAATAGTTTATTGAGCATGCTCTAACCCCAGGTACCATGTTAGTCCTTGGTATGCCGAAGAAGAAAAGATATACTTCCCACCTTCAAGGAATTTAGAGTTTAATGAAGAAGTTTACCTACATCTCCCAATAGCCTCTTGCATCAATCAAGGAGAGCATTTAATAACTAATTGTCCACTTCTCTATCTCTAACCACACAAACGTGTGTGTGTGTGTGTGTGTGTGTATTCTTGATTGAAAATAGTAAGTTCAGGAGGTGCTTAGAGATTACATAGCCTCCTCTCATTTTACACAAAGAAACACTAAACCCAGAGTGGTTAAGTGATTTACCCAAGATCATAATAAGAACTATGATTAATAGGTGACTCACTCTGTATCAGGATCTGTTCTAACTGTATTATTCATTTAATCCTCACTACACTCATTTTTTTCAAATAGGAAAATAAGGCACAGAAACATTAAGTAATAACAAAAATAAAATAGCTTGTAAGGGTGAAGCCAAGATTTTAACCCAAGTAGTCTTATTCCAGAATCCATGTTTTTAGGCATTTAGCTATATTTAGGTAGCTATTTTTGAAGGTAGTCATAATTTTCTGACTGATGTCTTTATACTTTGTTGTTATTTTATGCTAATAATCATGGTTTCCAGCATCTCCAAAGCCAATTCTCTGGTCAAAAATTATCAAAGAAAAAAATTGCAAATAAATTATAGGACAATCAACCTGAACAACAAACTGAAGATGGGGCTGAACAGAAGTCTTACCATCAAGGATTTACAGAAGTCACACCCAGACTGGTCAAAAAGGGTCGAAGATGCAAAAAGTTCTGACCCCACACCCACATGCAGTGGTTGAGAATCCAGAGGAATATCTCAGCCGCAAAGGTCCCCCCTGAGGAGCAGGGTGGCGGGGGGAGGTGGGTCTCAATCCCACACCAGGCTCAGCACTCCAAAGCACCAGTGGCAGGCAGGAAAAGGAGCCTACATACCATCAGGTTGTGGAAATCAGTGGGGATTCCATCCACCAGGGTGAGACAGGAGACCGCTAGAAACCCAGATGCCCTCTTAAAAAAAACAGTGCACAACATCACATTTGCAGCCAGTCACCCTGAGCTTCAGCAGAACGAAGGAGGCTCAGGGCAGACTGAAGTCAAACAGGGAAAGACTGGGTTGCATGGCTTCTGGGAGAGGGCTGGAGGGACAGCCATCGATGTCCCTGTGCTAAGCCTCTCTCCCCGACACCACCCACAGACACCATCTTTCCTGGGTTCCGCACTTCCATGTGGGAATGCAGTAGCCCCACACTCCTGACTCCCTGTGGCCTTGTCCTTCCAAGATCACACTATGGAGGAGTCTGCAGACTATGGCCATGCTGGGCATGCAGTGCAGACTTTCTTGGAAGGCTCTTGAGGCAACCCCGTCAGACTCAGGGAATGCTGGAGATACAAAGATAAAGACTGCATTGTGTGGCTCTAGGGCGAGGGTCATTTTTCACCCCCTGCACACCCTCCCAACTCCCTGTCACCTCGCCCTGCTGAGCTCATGCCCTGCAAAAGAGTCTGCTACCTGAGTCTGTGGTGTAGACTTTGTTGAAGGGATCTTAAGGGCTAATTTATAGGGGGTCAGAGACTGCGTTTGTATGGCTCTGGGGCAGTGGCAGTTTGCCCCTCCCACCCGAGCCATGTGCCAGAGCAGCAGTGCATAGGCCCCCAGTGCCAGACCCGCAGCACCCGGTCCCCGAGTGCCAGAGCAGTAGCACCCCATCCCCCACAGAAGATCCACTAGCGCCACCACAAGAGAACCACTAGCTCCACCCTCCCCACTCCCAGTGGCCCTCCCAGCCAAGCTTGAGCAACACTGTCAGCGGGCTGTGGCAAGCCTGGTAATTGGTGCAGAAGACTCTCCAGGAAGCTTGGGCAGACTCTGGGAAAAACTAAGTTGTGTGGTTCGTGGGTGGGGGCCATACGTCCCTCACTTGCTCAGCTGGCAACACCCATTCCTGTGCAGAGTACTCCCTAAACACAGCCAAATCTTGTTCTGTTTCGACCTGATAAATTCTGATGGCCTCACCCTGATGACTCTCGGAGACTCCACCTCATCACAAAGGTTCCAGGGCACCTGGAGCATGGCAGGTCACTTTGGTGTACTCTGAGAATGTTGCTCAGTGGCCTCAGATGTAGCACTAGTGCCAGGTTTGAATCTACACCAAGAAAGAAATTGAAGGAGATACAAATAAGTGGAAGCACATATGGTGCTCATGGATAGGAAGAATTAACATCCTTAAAATGTCCATACGACACAAAGCAATCTACAGAGTCAATGCAATTCCTATTGAGATACCAATGGGATATTTCACAAAACTAGAATAAATATTCCAAAAATTTATATAGAACCACAAAAAAATCCTGAATAGCCACTGCAATCTTGAGAAAGAAGAACAAAATTGGAGGCATCACACTATATGATATCAAACTACATTATAAGGCTATAGTAGTGAGGAAAGCATGGTACTGGAAGAAAACAGACATATAGGTCAATGGAACAGAACTGAGAGCCCAGAAATAAACTCATGCTTATATAGTCAATTAATATTTGAGAGAGGAGTAAAGAATATACAATGGGGTAAAGACAGGCCATTCAATAAATTGTGTTGGGATAATTGGACAGATACATGCAAAAAAAATAAACTATACCACCTTCTAACAGAATACAGAATAAATTCCAGATAGATTACAGAATAAATTCCAGATAGATTAAAAACAAGTATAAAATGCAAAATCATAAAACTCCTAGAAAACATATGTACAGTAAAATCTCTGACACTTCTCTTAGCAATATTTCTTTCTGATATATCTCCTCAGGCAAGAGAAATGATAGAAAAAATAACCAATGGGACTACATTAACTAAAAATATTTTGCACAGCAAAAGAAACCATCAAAAAACTGAAAAGGCAACTCATTGAATGGGAGAACATATTCACTAGTGATACATTTGATAAGGGGTTAAATGTATAAAGAACACATATAACTCACCCCCCCCCCAAAAAAAGAAAGAAAGATCAATCCAATTAACAAATAGGCAGAAGACCTGAATAGGTACTTCTCCAAAGAGGACATAGAGATGGCCAATAGACATATGAAGAGATGCTTAACATCACTAATCTTCAGAGAGACACAAGTTAAAACCACAATGAGATATCACCACCTCACACCTCTCAGAATGGCTATCATCAATAAACCAACCAACAAGCGTGGCGAGGATGTGGAGTAAAAGGAACTCTCCTGCACTGTGGGCGGGAATGCAGACAGGTGCTGCCGCTATGGAAAACAGTATGGAGGGCCCTGACTGGTGTGGCTCAGTGGGTTGGGCATCCTTCCACAAAGTGAAATGTCACGGGTTTGATCCCCAATCAGGGCACATGCCTAGGTTGTGGGTTTGGTCCCTGGTCAGGGCATATGCAGCCCGTACAAAAGGCAACCAATGGAAATTTCTCTCTCACATTAATATTTCTCTCCCTCTCTTTCTCCCTCCCTTCTCCTTTCTCTAGAAAATAAAATAAAACAATATTTTTAAAAAGAAAGGAAACAGTAAGGAGATTCCTCAAGAAATTAAAAATAGGACTCCCTTATGACCCAGTATTCACTTCTGGGTACATATTCAAAGAAACCCAAAACGCTTATTCAAAAGAATTTACGCACCACTATATTCACTGCAGTGTTATTTACAATAGCCAAGACATGGAGGCAATCAAGTGCTCATCAATAAATAATGGATAAAGAAGAGGTGTTACCTATATACAATGGAATATCGCTCAGCCTTAAACAAGAATGAAATCTTATCATTTGTGACAGCATGGGTGGACCTAGAAGATGTTATGCTAAGTGAAATAAGTAAGAGAAACACAAATGCCATATGATTTCACCCACATATGTAATATAGAGAACAAAATAAATCAAACAATCAAAATTGAAACAGATTCATAGATACAGAAAACAGACTAATGGTAGCCAGAAGGGAGGGGATTTAGGGGACTGGATTTAAAAAGTTGTGGGAATTAATAAGTATATATTGGTAGTTACAAAACTGTCATGGGAATGTGAAGTATGGTATGGGGAATATAGTTAACAATATTGTAGCCCTGGCTGATGTGGCTCAGTAGATTGAACGTGGACCCGCAAAACAAAGTGTCGTCAGTTTGATTCCCAGTCAGGGCACATGCCTGGGTTGTGGGCCAGGTCCCCAGCTGGAGGCAACCACACACTGGTGTTCCTCTCCCTCTCTTTCTCCTTCCCTTCCCCTCTATCTAAAAATAAATAAATAAAATCTTTAAAAAAACAATAATGTAATAACTAAGTATGGTGCCAGGTGGGTACTTGAAATATTAAAGGAGGGACACTTTTTAAAGTATATGATTGTCTAATGACTATGCTATATATCCGAAACTAATGCAAAATAATATTAAATGTAAACCGCAATTAAAACTTAGAATAAAGAAGTATCAAAGAAATCTCAAGATATTATGACATTTCAAAGCCGTAAGTTTTTTCCAGTTGGAAAAAAAAGGCCCATTTACAATGTGGATGTATGTTACCAGAAAGAGGAGATTAATATATCCACAGCCATAAGAAATACGGTAAGTAATCTTATAATAATTTTTATAATAATTAATTTCAAGCTAACACTGACAAATGTTGCCACTTTAGTATAATTCCCTTGTCTTCTCTCCACCTCCAACTCCCAGTCTTTCACATTTGTTGATTCTTCCATCAAGTAAGATTGGTAGAGGAACTCAAGAGTTAAAGATTTTAGCCTCAGTCAATAGGCTTAAGTGATTAATGCATGTGGAAGGCTGTTACTCCAACAACTGGAAGGCATAACCTACAGGACTCCAGGGGGTCAACAAGCAGCTCACTCTTTGTGCCCTGGGGGGTCTGCAAGAGTTGGAGTTGGTGTCTGAGCCACTGTGTTCCAGGGAGGGAAAGGTCAGCGATGCAGATAAAGACTTTTTGATCAACAGAAAAAGGAGTACTAGGAAAATCACTTCTTGATTGCAACTCTTATCCAACTAACCTTTTCCAAACTCCTTACCTACTCTTTGTTCTCCTTATAAAATGTTTGGCTTAAGATGAAATGTTAAGATGGTTTTTGAAGGCACATAACCCCCATCTTTTCAGATCACTAGCAACTGAATAAAACTCCCAAAAAGATTCAATGTTTGTCTCTCCTTATTGGTTCTGGTAGTGACAGGCAGTCCAAATGCTACTTTTCCAGTTTCAAGGTCATGTTAAACTGTGAAACCTAAAGCAAACAGAGCTGGGGTTTTAATCCTGAGTTGACACTGGTATATACAACATGGAGAAGGTGTGTGTTTCAAAAGTCTCAGAGATTTTATTTCTTCATCATTTTGCAAACATTTATTCTGTGCTACTACGTGCAAAACACTGTACTGGTTTCTGGTGATGCACTAGGCCATGTGGGGGGAGCACCCTCCCCCCTCCTATGGCCCACACTCTCACAGCCTCCTCCACAGCATGTTAGGGATCTCCAGTTAACCAACTGCCACCTTTCCGCCTACTTGCCTCTGGGCCAGGGCTGAGCTTCAGGAAGTTTACCAAAGTAACTCGGTAAGACTAGGGACCGCTAATAGATGACATTGCTCTTTGGTATACAGACTATAGATGTAAGTGCATACTGTTTAGAAATGACTGTAATATGTTATTTGAGTGAGTTATTCATGTATTTCGTTAGAACGCGCTCATCTTTTTGTCCCTGAAGACCCTGAAGAGCAAAACATTATATCTGCTCATTGAATTCTTAACTAAATTAAATGTAACCAGGAATTTTATTTGACAGTTGAGTTCATTCAAAGATGAAGATAAAGTTGTAAAGTTTCCACTCGCCTATATATATCTATTTTCATTCTCCAGTATGCTTCCCCTTATCTTTATTTGTAATCGAGCTGTCTGTAACTCTCCCACCTACACAGAGGTGCTTGTCAGCCACCAAAAGCTGTTCAACTCACCATAACAATGGGCTTTCTGTGAAGCCCTAGGTGCTTGAATTCACTCATCGGGTCTCAAGTTCTCTGAGTAGTCTTAGCCACCTGAAGCCACTCTCACGTCTATCAATGTAAGACCCACCTACTTTGCCCTCAACTTTGTAATGAGATAAAGAACATTTGGTTTATTACTTTATTGCCCTTTTTGTTAAAGTAATCAGGTTGTATTAAGCTATTGTAAAGCATATTTGAGTCATGGGCTCTGAACCATGTTAATATTCTGTATTAGGGGGTTCTACTGGGCCCCCATATTTGCTCACATATGTGGCTACATATTTGCCTGTTTGGTTTTTTTTTAAGTTTTAAAGACTTTAAGCTTCTTGAGGGCAAGTGTTTTATTGCTTTCATATGCTTCATAAGACACAATTTGATAGAGGTCATGAATTGGAATGTAATTAAGTTTTCAGAGATAAGTTAGTAGAATAAGCAGGTACTTGGAAGGTGTGTCAATGTAACAGGGTGCTGAGCTGGAGGTCCCCCAAAGGGAGAAAAGCCCCATAGTGATCACTTGGGGGATGAGGGAAGTGGAGCAGGCCATTGAGAGCTCCTTTGCACATCTGAAGAACTTGGCCAGTATTTTAGTACTGTTAGAAAACTGTGCCTGCTCAGAGCCAGGGAGACAGGCACGACTCTAACCCATGATGCGATGTAGCCGGAGGGGTTTCCTGTGCCTGCCAGGGTGTCTTGCAGGTGGCTCCTACATCATAGGTCCACCATTGCCAGCACTAACAATGGCAACTGAGAAAGCAGAAGAAATCAGACTGCTGACAGATGTAACCCAGTGTGGGAGGAGTCAGAAATGGGGTTACGGAGGAAGATCCATGCCAGGACTTAAACCCAGGCGTGGCAGCTATGCTGGGGCTTAACCATGTGGTTTGGGAGTGGAGACGGGGCTCTCTTGACCACACAGCTTAGAAAGAAGCAGAAAAGCAGGATGTAGCAGCCATGCAGAGCTCTTGACCACGCAGCCGGGGAAGGAGAAGCCTCTTGACCCTGTAGCAGCAGTGCGGGGTCTTGGCCATGTGGTTTGAAAGGCTGCAGAAGGACTCCCACCAGCCCACCATGAGGATGCAGTTGGGGATTAAGAAAGGGAGCCTAGCCAAGCT
>PVKM010035153.1:0-15296 GCA_004027735.1 Carollia perspicillata
TCATTACTATCAAGGACTGGTCATTCCAACTTTTAAGTTGAGGCTTTGTGTGTTTAAACTGGCCATAATGCTATCTATTGCCTAACTCATTGGTCCTAACCAAATTTTTAGCGAGGGACAGGAAATTCATGTTAAAGAAAAATGGTAGAAAAAAATCAAATTACATTTTGAGTATCTCCTGTGAATGTTAAATGTTCAATGAGCTGGTTGCCTGGTTTTTAGTGGTTTCCTGCCAAAAACATTGCAGCTCTTTATCAAGATATAGCTGGCAACAACACTGTGGAATGCAGGGTGGGAGGAGAGAGATATTTGGAGCCTTCCATATATCATTAAAAAGACTCTTAAAGGCAAATGTAGAACTTCAG
The DNA here is from genome assembly GCA_004027735.1 of Carollia perspicillata. Taxonomy (NCBI): domain Eukaryota; kingdom Metazoa; phylum Chordata; class Mammalia; order Chiroptera; family Phyllostomidae; genus Carollia; species Carollia perspicillata. Next base: position 366 of record PVKM010035153.1, read on the forward strand.
AAAAAGCTACATGATATACCCCACCTGGATATTCATAGCGAAGTATAGTTTATGTGACGAGAATGAAAAATAATATTTCCTGTCAGAATAATTTGGAGACATTCGTTAGTTATTTTTACACCAGAATCATTAGTTTATTTTTCAGACAGATTGTTTACTCACATAAAAAGGAGTCAGTTGGTAGAATGAGCCAAGGAATTAAGGCAAAAACAAAAGTCCTAAGATAGAAGGGAGAAAATAAAACTGTTGACCATCTGGGAACAGTAAATCTTGTTTGCACAATTTTTGTGTAAACTGATTATCTGGGAGTTAGCAGAGAGGGAGGTCCATCTGGGAAGACTGTTTCTGAGTATGCCAACTGGGGCATCAAAGATAAAAATTACCATTGTTTAGGAATTCTCCAGAAGGCCTCGGAGGTTGGGCTTGGGGCAAACAGACTTTCTGGAGGATCAGCCATCTTCCTTCCATCAGCACCTCGTTCTTGGTTCGGCCACACCTACACTATTTACCTCAGTAAATTTCTCATTATTCACAACTTTCCCCATTATTTGCCCATCCTAAGATGGTTTTTATGTTTGCCTTTGTGAGGAAGTTTAAGATGTTTCTAAATGCTGAATTTTTCTACATTAGAAAGAGCAGTGAATTTGGGAAGGTAGAAGAGGAGGAGGGAACAAGAAACAAAAACAGCTCAAATTTTATTTTAGGGAAAAGGCTTGAGAAGATTTATTTAATACAAGATCTGTTCAGAAAGTATCCAGACATGTAGCATGGAAAATAGAGACATTTATTGAAGAAGATACAACATGATACAAAGAAACATTGTACACAGGACAATGATGCCTCAGTCCCCTTGGGACTTCACACAGTTCTCCTAGCTGCCATCAGCTTCCCCATTGTATTTTCCTGTATCTCATCAATGATCTAAAATCTCTATCCTTTCAAAGGTAATTTTAGTTTTGGGAAAAGACAGAAGTCAAAGGGCACAAAACTGGGCTGTACTGGGGCTGAGTCACTGGGGTGATTTGATGTTTCACCAAAAAACTGCACAAGATGAGGTGCATGAGCAGGTGTGTTGTCCTGATGAAGTTGCCAATTACAGTTGCCCATAGCTGCGGCCTTTTGAATCATCTGAATAGTTTTAATGGAGGAGTGTTCAAGCTTAATGCAAAATTTGATGCAGATTCATTGCTGTATTCACTCAGTCATTTTGAATGTGACGGCCACACAGTACACATGCTCACTCTATGGTGTCTACCATTCCCAATGAATAGTACAGTGAAGTCATCATTGTTTATGCACGCACATTCCAGTCCACTCTCCTTGGCTGCCAGGTTACATTGATGTTGCATAAACTGTTCTGATATTAACAATGGCTGGACTCTTCATAGAAAGACCTCATAGAATGACTCTTTAATTTGGGGGCAGCTGCTGTGAAGTGATCAGTAGGCTTTGGGGAAGTGGGTAAGGATTTGGGGGGCATTTTTTACTGTATATACTGTAGTATATTTCCCCTGTTGTGTTTTTCAAGATTTCTTCAATATAGATTTAAATTACTATTCAATTTTTTTTGTAGCTCTTCTGAAAGTGATTCTGTGCTGAGAAAGGCAATTAAAAGAGCCAAGTTTATTCTAGTTATACATGTTAAAGATTTGATAAGGCTTCAGTAAAGACACTTTTTTCTCCTTAAAAGCCAGCATTCACTAAACTTTTTTGACCACACTATTGTATTTTTAAAAAATGTGTTTTCATATTGTCATTATTTGGGAATTGCATTAGGAAATGTGGTTCCCATCTGATGTTATCTCTGGATCAATCAAGAATCTTTAAAAAATACATTTTTATTAAATTCCTAATTTAATTTAACAGAATTAAATAAAGTTTAATGGTTGTATAGTGTCTCCCCCAAATTCATGTCCTTCCTGGAACCTCAGAATGTGAACTTATTTGGAAGTGGAATCATTGCCAATGTGATTAGTTAAGATGAGGTCATACTGGAGTAGAGTAAACCCTTAATCCAATATGACTAGTGTCCTTATAAGAAGAGAGACACAAAGAAAGACACATGGGAGGATGCCATGTGAAGACAGAGGGAGAGATGCAAGTGATGTGTCTTGAAGCCAAGGAACACCAAAGATTGTGGGCAACACCAGAAGCTTTGAGAAGGGAATGGAACAGGAACATGGCCCTGCTGACACTTTGATTTCAAATTCTAATTTACAAAAGTCTGAGAGAATAGATTTCTGTTGTTTAAAGCCAATCAGTGTATGATAATATATAAGGTGACCTTAGGAAACTAATACCATGGACATGTCTCAAAAATAAAAGAAATATCTGGTTTTACAAACTTGAAAATTTAAAGACCACTTAGCAATAAAAAATAGTGAACTACTGATACTTTAAAAAGAACACACAGATGAATCTCAAAATAATTATGGTGAGTGAAAGAAGCCAGATAAAGAGTACATACTGTGTGTTTCCATTAGTATAAAATCCTAACAATGATAACTAACCTGGAGTGACAGAGAACAGGTGGCTGTGTAGGTGTGCCATTAGGAGTAGGAGGGGACTGAGGGAGGATTTACAAAATGTACAAAGAGCCTTTGAGATAGTGGATAGGTTCAGTCTCTTGGTCTTCTGGTAGTGGTTTTATCATGTCTGTATATGCCAAAACTTATCAAAACTGTATACTTTAATTATGAGCAACTCGCTGTATGTTAATTATACTTCAATAAAACAATTTACAACAAAACAGTTTAGAGATTCATTAGTTTAAATAATCAAAAAAATATCATGCAAGTTTGCATGGAAGAATGATGGTGACATAGAAAAGTATTCCTCTCTTGTGTGCATGCATGCTGTCTCTTTTACTATATTCTTATCCTTAATTGAAAGTGGTAAAACAGACACATTAGTGAAACAACGCTAATTATTTTCTCTGGACCAGTCCTCAGCAAATTAAGAAGAGAGAGCTGAAAAACCCATTTCAGCCCTGAAACAACACCCACAGGACCCTTTCTCTGAGATAATCTCAGTATTCAGCGAGCCCAAGCTCTTCAACAGTGTTCATCACACGATAGGGGACATCCCTATGGCCATGTTTATAATGAACCTTCAGAGATGCCCCTTGCCCCTCACATGTTGACAAATTCATATTTCTTTTTCACTTTCCTCCTGGACTTAATTAAACATCACAGCTGAGATCATCAAAGCAAATTTTGAGTAGTGTTCTGCTAATTCCTGCCCATCTTTTAAGAAACAGTCTCAGTCAGTCTTGCCCCATTTTAAAGGCTTTGCTCACTACTGCCTTTTCAATTCCCCACAGCACTTACTTTCATTTATGTCATGTAAATGAGCTCTTTTTACACGATGGTTTCTAATGCTGTTGTTTGTGTTAGCCTTGGCTCCCTACTCACATTGAACCCTGTATCTTTCACTTTTGAGACCTTTTCTGCTTCTAAATTCATCTCTTGGCTGATTTTAAAAGGTAATTCTATCTCTAAAGGGCTCAGGGCTCAAGAACACCCAGCATGCTTTTTTTCCTAAGATCCCCCCTTTTTTTTCAAAAATATTTTATTTATTTATCTTTAGAGGGGAAGGGAAGGAGAGAGGGAAAGAAATATCAATGTATGGTTGCTTCTCGTGTGTCCCCTAGTGGGAACTGGCCTGCAACCCAGGCATGTGCCCTAACTGGGAATCGAACCATGATCATTTGGCTCGCAGGCCCGTGCTCAATCCACTTAGCTATGCCAGCCAGGGCTAAGATCCCCTTTCATTTCACTCTGGGCCCCAATTTGTCTGGCTGGAACTCTGTTATGTCAATGTGCAGCTGATGACTTCATATAACTGCTCCTGCATCTCTGGGATGGGACACTTCAAATAGCTATTCTGCTCTCACAGACCATAAGTGCCTGGGCATTAAATAACCCCCAGAAATACATTCAACAGATGAGTAAAAGGAGAGGGTGTACAAATACTCCCTCCCTTGTACCTCAGGTAAGATAGCTCTGAGGAGTATTCCAGTTTTCTCAGGCTGGCCCATGGTATGAAATTTCAGTTGCCCATTATATATTGCTGACTTAACAACACATATTTTATAGGCTTCCTTGCCTTCTTTATATTGTGTCCCCACTTCCTTGCCAATATTGAAACAACCTTCCAGATAAATGGCTTTCCTTCAAATTCTCATCTCCCCTTCTGGGAAAGCCCACCTGAGAGTAAGATGTTGTCTTAGTCTGTAGTGGGTACTTGACTTGCCGACTCCCTCTCCACACTCCTGATCGCTGTCTCCCACTCTTCACAAAATGCCATTTCACACAGTTGAGTCTCCAGTTGGACCTCCATCTACTGCCAAATGCTTGAGCCTTGAAAGCTGACTTCCTGAATTTCTTCCCATTATAGGCAGCTCAAAAGAGTGACGAGAACACAATGTTTCTCACAAACCAAGGACGTCATCAGAGACAGAGATCTGTGTGTGCTGAATGGGGTGAAGAAATCTCAGCAGGAGTATGCTGGACACACTATTTTGAATGCCCAGACGCCAAGAGAGTGGTGTATTTGACCACCTGACTAGAGATGTACCTTCTTTTCTCAAGAAGACTTTAAGAGAGAGAGGTCCTGTAGGGTATCTCTGAAGAACCCATAAAAGAGCTCTTTAACTGTTGGCCAGACAAGTGAGTGCAAAGACCCACAGCATGATAAGGACTGCTCTATCTTCCTGTTTTTATCTCACCCCAGGGTTTGAACCCCAAAGCCAGGAAGTAAAGGAGTGGAAGAGAAAACAGGAATAGAGTAGAGAATAGAACCATACTCCTACCTTTTGCCGGAAGGACGCCCAGCTCAGTAAAGGACTTTTCTGTAGTTTGAAGTGCCAACTTGGTCCCCAAGCTGTGCGATCTAAACTGTGCTAGAACCACCCTTTTATCTTACTTTGGTTGGCACAATAAAAATCTGTCAAATATGTCCCCACTTTAATCCCCAGAATTTGTGAATATGTTACCTTACCTGGATGGCAAACGACACTTTGCAGATATGCTTAAGGTGATGAACCTTGAGAAGAGAGAGGGCCCTGGATTACTGAGGTGGGCGCAATTTAATCCCATAGATTACTAAAAGTGAAGAACATTTCCCAGCCGGGTAGGCATAAAAAAAAATGGAAGGAGGAGTAGAGATTTGCAGGCTCTGAAGATGGAGCAAGGAGACCACCAGCCAACAATGTGGGCACAGTCTCAGCTGATAGGTAGCAAGAAAACTTGGTCCTACAATCAAAAGGAATTGAATTGTCAAAAACCAAATGATCAAGGACATGAATACTTCCCTGGAGCCACCAGAAAGGAACCCAGCACTTAATTCTAGCCCAGTGAACCAACCCATGTTGGACTTCTGACTTAAAAAAAATCTTTAATGCTAATAAATTTGTGTTCTATAAAAAGTTATTTCTAATGGAAAACCAATACACTGGCCATCTAAAGAGTCTCTCTCCATGCTTGGAAGTCCTCTGAAAGAAGACAGCAAACCCTTTGTAAGTGGCTGCCTGTTGGGTTGCAAAATGACTAATACTTTGCCAGATCTCGTATTGTGCTTTGCTTATCAGGGGAAAGAGGGAGAGAACCAGAGGACATGATCTGTAACCAGTGGATCTGTTCTCACCGTGGACTCTAAATGGACACTGGAATATACACCCTGCTCTCCATCTTATCTTATTTTTCTCTTTTACTTAAGTTTTTGATCCCAAAGACCTGCATGTGTATCCAGACTTTTTCTCAGGGAGGGTCTTTGGAAAGTTCCAATGAATAACTTTGGAAAGTTATTACCCTGTTCTTAAATTCACCCTCTAATTAGACAGAAGAAAACCATCTCTTTAATGGATCCTGTAACCACAGCTAATACATTGACCTGGCTTATTTCCTGTGCAGTTACAAACCAGGGATTTTCCAGGCATCAAAGCAGACTGGAGAGGCCTAATTAAATAATAGGCTGTGGTCACCTGCACTGGGTTTGATAATGTGTGTGACTTTTTAACACAGGCTTATTAAAAACACTTCCTGTCTTATACTTGGAATTAAGGAGTCCCAGGAAGAGTGAACATCTAACAGTGTATTTACTATACCTTGTAATTTTATTTAAACTTATTATATTGATTTTGAAATCACAAAAAAATCCTCAGGGTTTTGGTTTTGTTTGTTTTAAAAGACTATTCTAGACAAGTCCATCTAGAGGTATGTAGGTGTTCTTGTTGTCATCTCAGGTACTGAAATCATGTTTTAAAAAGATTTTTGTTTAGCAAAATATAACCAAAGACACTGAAATAGAGAACAGCTGACAGTGTCCAGAGGGGAGAGGAGAGGGAATTTCAGGGGAAAAGGGGAAGGGTTTACAGGAACAAGTAGGATAGACACATGGACAATAACAAGGGGGGTGGAAATGGGAGGGAGGTGGGAGGGCTGGGTGGGTGGGCTGGGATGGGAATAAAAGATGGAAAACTGTACTCGAACAACAATTAAAATAAAAAAATAAAAATTTTAAAAAAGGTTTTTGTTTCTTCCAAGGGTGGTATTTTTTTAAGAGGATATTTTTGTGCCTGCTGTTATTCAAATCTTTTTTTATCTCCCCTACCCCTTTCTTGACCATTAAATTACAGAGATAAGAGAGTTAAACATCTCCCATTACCACAGTAGATTTGCTTATTTCTTTGAGTCTTTGACAAATGTACTTTTAGAGCTATTTTATTAACATCATATAAATTTAGAAATTCTGTAATGCGTTTGTGAATTGATACTTTTACCAACATCTAGTAGCCCATTTTTACCTCTGAATAATGCTTTGTCAAGATTATATTTAATATAATATTAATATATCTATACCAAGTCTCCTTTAGTTAGTATTCACATAGTATCTCATGTCATTCGATTTAGGCATTTATAAATACCATTGACTTGACATTTTAAAAGATCATATGGTGGTCTGTAAATTTTTGTCTTTTAACAAAATTTATATCTATTGTGAGTACAGATATATTTAAATTGTCTTTTTTATACTGTTTTATAGTTTCTTTTTAATTTTACCTTTTCATGCTTCTTTTTATTTGGCTTTACTTTTTACCTTTTCTTCTTTTGGATCATGAGTATGTTTCATCTAATTCACTTTTTTCTTCTCTTGGTTGGGCAACTATACATCCTATTAAATATTTTTTATTTCTGTTACTCCAATAGTTACCCTAGACAGTTCTCTCCTTACTGTTTAAATTTTTAATGATGTATTATTTGCATATAAAATAATGTGAATGTCACAAGTGCACATCTTACTGGTTTTCCACAAAATGAACACATTCATGTAACCAGCATCTAGATTCAGAAACAGAATCCCCTCATGGCCAGAAGACCTCTTCATGTAACCCAGAAAATCTAATGTATTTATCTAACATAGCTTAACTAGGTTGAAAATTCAGCATAGTCTTTTTGCTTCTCCAAAACAAAGATTTTCCTTTAGAATATTTTACCTCCAATCTCTTCCTGATTTCTATACTATTATTATAAAGGATTTTCATTCAACTTTATTTTTTAACTTCGATAATGTTCCATGACATGTTTATAATTTTCTTTGTTTACCATTCTTTCTTGCATCTTAGAATTTTCAGGCACCTTTTTTTTTCTTTTTGAAATTTATGTTCGGACATATCTGTAGTTAATGTCTATTGATAGAAATGTCTTCATTTTGTTTGTAAATTTCTTTAGTTAATCTTTTTGTCTTTCAAATTTATTTTTACTGGCTGTACAGCTCTATGCTGACAGATGTTTGTTTTAGCACTCTGAAAAACTTTATTTCACAGTCCTGTACCTTCTATTGTCATTGATATAGCAGCTCTCTTTGTAATTGTCACGTATTTGTCTTTTTTTCCTGGCTATTTAGATTTTTTAAAGAAAAATACAGGATTATATTGTTACTAGGATATATTTACATATGTTTCTTTTTATTTATCCTGATCAGGGTCAATGTACTTTCTAAATGTGAGAGTTAATATAATTTTTGTTAGTTCTAAAAGTTTCTCAGCTATTATTTCTTTAGATATTGCTTCTTAATTTTCTTTAAAGAAACTTGATCAACATGTTAGACCTTTCATCCTGTCCTTTGTCAACTGTCTCTCTGTGCTACATTTGTACTTCTTGGGGTACTTTTGTTTGGATGTATTTTCCTATTCATAAAGTCTTAGATGTGTGTAATCTGCTATTTTCCCCTTCCAATGAATTCCTTCTTTTAAATATGACAGTTTTCTTCAGAAGTTCATTTGCTTCTTTTCTTGCTCAGTTTTGAATGTCTTTTATTTCTTTACCGTATTTCCTTGTCTCTTATATCTGCACATTTATTAAACCTATTTATCTTATGTTCTGCGTCCGTTAATTCTGTTGTCTCCAGTCATTATCAGTCTGATTATGTTGTTTGTTGTTTTTTCTGATGGTCACACATAGTATCTTGTTTCCCATATGTGTGTTGATATTTGATTTGAGCTCATTTCTTTTATTATTATTATTTTTTAATCCTTATCTAAGGATATGCTTATTAATTTTAGAGACAGAGGAGGGAAGAGAGAGAGGGAGGGAAACATTGATGTGAGACAGAAACGGCAATTGGTTGCCTTTCGTATGTGCCCTGACCTGAGACCCAACCTGCAACCTAGGTATTTGCCTATGACTTTTCCATTTACAGGTCAATGCTCCAACTGAGCCACAATGGCCAGGGCAAACTCATTTCTTTTAGAATTTCATCTCTGAGAATGCTTTGGAAATTTGAGTTAAGTTGATGGTCCTCTGAAAAGGAGGTGCCTTTGTTTTGACCAGCTGATTGGGGTACTACCAAGCCAGGAACACTTTACAGTTAGGCCTTGGATTATTTCAAAACACATGGTATAGGAGACTGTTCTGCATGGTGTGGGCCCAGCTCCCACTCAGAGATGCACAGGACCCACACACATGGATAGGTTCTCCCTTGGGGAATCAGGCCTGCACTGTGCCTAGACTGCTATGAGACTTGCTTTTGCTAAAACTCCCTCACCCTGAATTGAGGCACAAACATTTACTGCAGAGTAACTTCCTAAAATCCATGCTAAACCTTCCAAGGACGAGTATAACCGTTTCAACTACTTTTCCCTTTTCATTTGCAAATATCCTCCCTCTGTGATGTGATTAGTGGCATCCTCTCCTTTGTTTTTTGTAAAAGGTAACCACCTAAAGTGTACCTGTGCATAGTAAATGAGGACCATCATGTAATGTGCCCAGAAAACCAATAAAAGCTTGTTAAGGTAAGGGCCAAGGCTTTTTCTCCTCTTGAGAGAGAAGCCACCGGCCCTTTTTCTCCACAGGACTTGGTAATCCATATGAATTTGTCTCATCTCAGCCACAACACTGTGGACCCCATGAGCAGGGGGTCCATGACAACATGGGTTACGTAAATTCTGCCCAGTGATGGTAGCTTATGGCCACATATTTTTAGCAAGTTTCTTTTAAAAATCATCATTATTATTTTTAATTTTTTATTATGTATTTTATTATTATTCTATTACAGTTGTTCCAAGTTTTCCCCCTTTGCCTTCCTCAGCCCATCACACCACCTGCTCCCACAGTCAGTCCCCACCCTGTTGTCCATGTCTGTGGGTCATTCATACATGTTCTTTAACTAGTCCCTTCCCTGTCTTTCCACCATTATCCCCTCCCCCCCTCTTCTGGTCACTGTCAGTTTGTTTCACATATCCATGCCTGTGGTTCTATTTTGTTCATTAGTGTATTTTGTTCATTAAATTCCTTTTATGAGTGAGATCATATGGTATTTGTTTTTCACCGACTGGCTTATTTCACTCAGCGTGATGTTCTTCAATTCCATCCATGTTATTGTAAAAGGTAGAAGTTTCTTTCTTCTACCTTTTAAGAAAGAAAGAAGTTTCTTTCTTCTTTCTTTCTTTCTTTCTTTCTTTCTTTCTTTCTTTCTTTCTTTCTCTCTCTCTCTCTCTCTCTCTCTCTCTCTCTCTCTCTCTCTCTCTCTCTCTCTCTCTCTCTCTCTCTCTCTCTTTCTTCTCCTTCCTTCCTTCCGTCCTTCCTTCCTTCCTTCCTTCCTTCCGTCCTTCCTTCTTCTGTGTAGTTCTTATTAATGTTCCTTCACTGCCAAGATAAAGTGGATTGGTCTTGAATGGATTACCCCTCTTAACTTCTCTCAGCAAGGTTCCCCGGACCCAGGTCTATACTGAAGAGTGTTTGATGTCAAAGATAATCACAGAGGAGATGTTGGCACCAGCATTGCTTGCTTCTTGAATTTGATCTTTTTGTTGTAATTTCTACACTTCAAAGAATTCTCTTATTTCTTCACCAGCAAGATTCTCCATGAATTTAATTTTTTAATAGATACAGTACTAGATGACATGTGTATTATTAACTAGGATTTCTCCTAGTAGTATATCATATCGCTGCTGCATTTGTAACAATGTGTATGATCAAGCAGGTTATCTCTTTGGCCAAGTGGAGTAAAATGCAGCTGAGGAACTTGCCTAAGCTATTACAAGTGAAGGATGAGAAAACCGAGATTTTAAGGGACCGGTTCCCCATTCATCATTGGTTGAAGATGATTCCAGAGATATCTGACTCTGGCAGATAAAAAGAGAGCCTGCAAGAGGAGAATCACTAGTACTTGCTTTCAAAGTGTAGAGGTGAGTACTGAGAGGTTATGGAAGGGATCCTAACAGTATCTGCCACAAGACCTCAGGAGGCATAAAGGTTAAGGCAAACCTAAATGTTGAAGCACTGCAGCTTTGAGTCTCTTGCCCTCAGCAAGAAGGATAAAAAAATGTTAAAACCAAACAGAATAGACTTTAACAACACTAAAACTGAAAAGCTGGCTGAACCATCTATTAGTGTTATCTGTTTCTCAAACTCCTATGGAATGTGGAAATATGCAGCAGACACTGAATTGTGTTCACAGGAAGGATAATGTAAAGGAGGGAAATAATGCTACAGTAACTGCAGGACAGTGGCAGGCCTGGGGCCCTACTCAAGAGCCATCTTTTTGTTGAAGAGAGCTGATAGTAACTGGCTGCAGATGGTTAGACTCTCTTGTAACAGAAGACTATGGCTTTCCTCTTTAAAGTTCAGAGACCACTTAGAAAATATGTGTGTGACCACAAAAGGTATTAGCAGGGATGCTCATCCCTAAGGTAAAACCAGATTGTAAGTTCAGGCTTCCCTGCCTCAGTTGCTCAGTCTCCATTTGTAGGAGATTTCCTCTGCCTGAATCATTAACACCCAGCAATGAGCAGCAGTTAAGATTTTGACAGTGCTTCCCATTTATTTTTGACCTTTTTATTTGTTTGGAGGCCTATGAGATAATTTATAACTCATGTCACAGGGTTTGTTTATAAAAGACCAAACACAAGTGTTGATTTGGAGAATTGAAGTCTTATGCTAATACAGAAGTTACCTTTTTCTAGCCTTAAACATAGTTAAATTTGCCCAAAATCCTTGATGAGAAAAGCAGCCATCTGTAGGATCAAAGTAAAAAGCAGAGTGGTGTGTAAACAATACAACTGACATGAGAAGCACAACTTGTATGTTGCTAATTTATGGAGACTGCCAAAACTTGGACCCAAGCTGCTATCTATTCAAGGCTATCAGTTTCCATGGTACTCAAGATTCTGAATGACAAAGGGATCTCTTTAGCATTCTTGAGAAAGTCAATATATTTTTCATCTTAACACAAATGGAAACACATTCTAGGAATTATCCTGTTTGCTTTTCTCATTTAACAAAAATTCTTGGAGCTTTCCCAGATCAGTACACAGAAGGCTTCCACATCTTCTTTGTGGCTGTGTGGTTTGATATTCAATGCATAAGCCATCAATTCCCTAATTATGAATATTTAAGAGGTTTCTGGTATTTATTTATTAGAAACTGTGTTGTAACCTTTAACTTCAAGCACATACCATTTTGCACTTGGGAAGATAAATATAGAATTAGAAAGGTATTGCTGAATTGAAAGATGTGTGTACTTGGGATTTTAACAGTTTTTGCCGAACCTCTCTACATTCAGGTGTACCAATATCCCTTCCTACCAGCAATAGATGAGAGTTCTTTTTCCACATTGTGCATGCTCTCCAATTCAGTGTTGTCAGGCGTACTGATCTTTTCCAATTTAACTAATGGAAAGGGGTAATTATGATTTCATACACATTTCTCTTATCATAAACAACACAGAACATCTTTCCTGATATCTAAGAGCTGTGGGCTTTGGCTTCTTTTAATTAGACTGTGACTAAGGTGGCTTTTCACGTTTTGGTCCAGAGACTCAGTAGAATTGTTTCTGGAGCAAATTAAGGCTGACCTATTAGGCAAAAAGAATTCAGAACAGAACTAATTTAAGAGTCAAGCTCATTGAATCTGCACATACAAAAGCCACAGGGAGATAAAGATGCTGATAAGATGGTGATTTAGATGCATATTTAATGACACAGCACCTATATTTAAAATACGATATTAAAGGGAAAAAGTGAATTACTAATAAAACAGTGTTATCTCTCTTTGTCTTTTAAAAATACAGTTTATGTCTGTAGAAAGATTATTGGAAAGATATACATATAAATTAGCAGTGATCACTTCTGTATGAAAAGGTTACATGATATTTTACTCTAATTTGTGCTTCACTATACTTTTGAATTGTCAGTGACTGCTACCTTAATTTTTAAGAATAATATTATATTTTAAAAATACATTCTGTCTCATTGGCAGATGGCTGTTACAACACACCCAGTGACAAAGAAATTGGAGCAGGACCCAGAAAACCCAATTTTTAGTCCCTGTTCTGCCATTAATAAGCTTTGAGACATTGAGCTGATACTTTAATTTTTCTGGGCCTCAGTTTTGTCATTTGTGAAATGGGGAATAAGACAAACTTATTTTTTAAAATTTCCATACTAAATTCCTACCTTATATATTGAGATGAAACACTTTTAACTAATGCTGACTAAGTTTTTTTATAAATATGCATTTGCATTTTGAATACTTTCACTTTATAAAATCAAGGGGATCCTGTGTGCATCTATTGTTTCTGATGTAAATGTATAATCTGTGAACTGTATTGGTGCGCAACACAAAACAAGCATTCATACAGAGAAATTATCTATTCAAGGCTTATCGAAAGAGATTACTTTGGTAACAAGAAATCAAGCCCACCCATTTCATCTTAGGGATCAGAACTAAGTTCTTTAAGTAATCATCATTTCTGTTGTTCTGGTACAAACTGAAGAAGCCTCAGTGAGAATACTCAAATATTAGTAACAAGTACTTTTGCATTCAAAGGCACAGCACTTTAAAATTTTCTTTCATTTCATATGAGCAGGTTTATTCACAAACTTGGAGGGTGGGAAAGTCCTTATGGGCACAGACACCATTCTTACTTCTTTAGTAAGCATGATCTACCCCAAATAATCATAATAGCTAGTATCTATTGACTATTTTATATATGCTGGTATAGTACTGAGTGCTTTATTTGTGGATCATCTCTCTAGTTGTTTTTTTTTTTTTGTTGTTGTTGTTTTTACAGCAACACAAGGTATATCAGCTAGCACCTGGTGTGTAACAAACACTCCAAACTTGTTGGCCTAAAACAATAACCATTTATTTATCTCATGATTCTGTATGTTGCCAGTTCAGGATAGGCTCAGTCAAAAGTAGTTTTTGGTCTCAAATGTGCTCACTTATGTGTCTGCAATCAATAGCTAAATTGTCTAGAGTCTGACTGGTTTAAGATGGCCTCATCTGGAATAAATCTCTTCTGTTCTATGTGATCTCTCATCATTCAGTAGACTAACTTGAAGTTATTTGCATCACAGCTGCAAAGTTCTAAAAGTGATGAGTTTGTTCCCTAATGTGTAAGCAATTTTCAATCTTCTGTCTGCAGTATGCTTGCTAATGTTCCATTGGCCAAAGCAAGTCACATGGCCAGGCCTGGAGTCAGTGTAGAAGGGGGCTACTTAAGGCACCAATAAAGGAGCTGTTGTTGCAAAAACAATCTACTGCACAAATTGTCTGATATAGATTACATTCCAGCCAGTTCTTGTGAGTACATAGTCAGCAACTCTGTGCTGCAGAAACCAAGCACTTGCTGCCCGAGTTCTCACAGAGACAAAGGGAGGAAGCTCTATTTTGCACATTCTCCTCCATTTCCTGTAAAGATCAAAAAGAAGCATGCAGCAACACTGTATATTAAAAGGCACAAAAACAAGTATTATGAGCTTTTGGTTTTCTATTGCCTTTAAGATTGAGCACAAAAGATATTGGGTATTTAAAATATTGGTGACATGGAGGGACTGAAGATGGTGGCAAGGTAGGAGGGAACAGATTCCACTTACCCCTACACAGGGGAGAAAAACCTAGCCGATCTACAGAGGAACAGAGCAAACAGCCAACAGTACCCCAGCATATATGAAGACAGGAGATCAAAAATTGAAGCAGACATTGAAAAACCAGATGGTAAAAAGAATGCTTCAGGACAACAAGATTCCTGGGACTAGGGTGGCTGCAGCCCCAGGCCCAGTGCCACAGGGTTCTGGGGAGAGAACCGGGTCAATGGCTCCATCCCTGGCCAAACAAGGTTTGAGCAGCACCAGGAGAGACCAGGTAGCTTGAAGTCACAGAGAGGGGAATAAGAACTAAGCGGCAAACACACAGGGGCTGTGAGCACCCACAGAGTCTGTGGACACTGACTAGGGAGAGTTGAGTTGGCCTGATGGGGCTTGAAACGGGTAGTCCCCGGTCTGGTTGGAGAATTGGGCTGTGTGAGAGGCCAGGCCTCTGGGCAGAGTGGCAGACTTGAGTAGGAGGAATTTCTCAAAAAGAAAAAGTGAGCAAAGAGACACTGTTTGGTGGGTTCTCCTGAAGCAGCCACTCCAGGCTCCCCACC
>PVKM010035154.1:0-15277 GCA_004027735.1 Carollia perspicillata
TTTTTTTTCCATGTGCATTTTCCTGCTTTTGTTCACTGGATATGCTGTTAGGTTTCCTAATTATTTTCAATAGGCACTTAGAATCCTAACAGTGACTAACCTATATAATTCCTCATCCTCAACAAATTACTTTGCCACTTATTATTCACCTCAGCTTTATACAACTAATGAATGCCCAGAAAATTGGTCCTCATACTCATGCCTGGGAGTATACCATCAACCTCTTTCTCCTATGAACACAGTGTATATCAACACCTGATGCAGCTTTTAAAAAAGCAAAGTGAAGTGGAGAGATATCCATCAATCACAAGCATTCACTTGATGCTCATTATGTACCCATGCAATGATGGAAATTAGGTTGCACAGCCTTGGTCTCTAAGACTTTAGCATCTAGTTTGGCAAACAGCTAGGGCTCAATATTAAGACAATACACAATTAATTGCTACATTGTATCTTTGGCTTTTAATAATAAAGGATAATAACTTATAATGGGCAGAAACAGTAGACTCTCAGATGCATTTTCTTTCAAGTTCTTACAGTACATAAAAAAAGAGGTCATCATTCTAGACCAAGGAATCAGCATGTGCGAAAAGCACAGAGATGGAGAATTGAGGTCTGTAGGAGGGTGATAAAAAGACCAGGCACCGTTCCTATTGGCAACCATGAAAGATTCGTTTGAATGGATAAGATGAAGTGATAGCATTCATTTGTTGTTGATTTTTTTTTATTCAACAAATACAGGGTGGGGCAAAAGTAGGTTTACCGTCGTGAGTAGGCACATCAGTATACCCTTGTATTATTGATTGTTGCATTATTTTTCATATGAACAACTGTAAACCTACTTTTGCCCCACCTCCTGTGCCCTGAGTTCCTATAGTGCTTTCTTTAGGTGTCAAGGGCAATACAGAAAAGCATTCGGTGGATTTTCTGCCCAGGAAAGCGGTGTGCAGCTATCTGTGTGGAGGTTTTGGAGTCTCTAAAAATGTTATTATGGTAGCTTGGTACTATCAGGTTGTACCAGGTCTGAATGTCAGGCTTTTAAGAAGTTTGGACTACATTTGAAAAGACTGACCTGTCACAGTTGTTTTTTATGAGGGATCTTGGATTCTTCCTAGATCTTTTCTTAGGTTTCTGTCTTTTTTGCAGTTACTTGCTAATTCCTGATTTTTATTATGCTTTAAATACTATATTAGTTATAAAATAGATGTCTTCTTCTATAGTCTGACTTATGAACTTTTGCCAAATTCATTTTCCCAAAATATACCTCTTTATTGAAGGCAGTCTTGTGCTGCAAATATTTGTGACAGAACAGACTCAGAACATCTTGGCTATGATTTCAAGGCCTCCTCATACTTCAGTTCCAGCTGACTTTGCTATTATTCCTCCACAGAACTCCATATTCTGGTTGAGGAAATTTACCTACTGCTTTCTTAGGGAGATTTCTTCTTGTATGTATTTTCACACAAAATGTTTGTATTTGGGATATGCAACCCCTCCCAATTGCCAGCTATGTAAATTCCTAGTTTCCTTTAGCCTCTGCTTACTGGCTGGCCCTCCTCTGTGCCTCAGCTGGAAATGATATTCCTATTCTCTGAATTCTGCATTCTCCACTATACAGTTTGCTCTTACTTCCTTATATTGAAGTTGGTATAAGTATCTTATATCTGGATTATGTTGCCTATTTTTTTCCCAGCTCCCTCAAGTTTACAGAGTGGAAGCAGTGTGAAGAATGCACCGACTATTCTGAGGAGTAAACATATACTGAGTAAGCCTATTGGAGGACTGAACAATCAATCAAGAAGAATATGTGATGAAGAAATACACAAATGTCTCCTGGGTCATTTGGTTGCCTGGCAGGCTAATGGGGCCAAATGTCCATTTGAAAAGGGAGATGAGAACTTGGAAAAGGAAGTTTCTAGCAATGTTGTTAACTTCTGAACAGATCAAGGTGTTAAGTATTGAGACAAAACTTGAACGAGTATGACGTTTGTTATCTATTGCCTGAGACACATAAAGAAGAGTCTCAACAGCCAACTGGAGCTGGAGAAGCCTAATAAGGTGAGGAAACCAAGCACTGAAGTTAAATTCACTGTGTATGTGTGTGTGGTTTGATCTCACTACATCTCAGTGAAAAGTTAGCATTTGAGCAGAATAATCTGATTTATAAAAATGCACCATTGATCTCTGTGTCTAAGTGGACTGCATAATGAAATCAGCAATTTCCTCTTCCTCTCCATGTAAGGTAATTTCTAGAATGATAAAGTAATTAACGGAGATGAGAATTTTTGAGAACTAGACATAATCAAGATTTCTGTAAGGAATGCATCCCAAGGCCAACCAGATTGTAATCGTGACTCTACTCATTCATGATAACCACATATAATTCTGTATTTCTGAGTAGAATGAGCAGCATGATACCCCCATCCTCCAACCTGCAAACTACCTGTCCTTTGCAGACCTGTAACTACCATTTTTGTGAAAAAAACTATACGTGCTTGGCTTTATTGCTTAAAATGTATTTCATCAATCTGGATGAATCTGAATTCTAGCTCTTCAACAGCTGCATGACTTTGGGCAAAATTTTAAATCTCTCTGTGCTTCATTTAACTCACAAGCAATGGGGATAATTAACAACACTTACTTCATGCACACTGGTGGAGGATTTGCAGGAAGGATGCCTGGCAAAGTGATGAAATTTCAAGCAATAAGAAATAACATTATTTCTTTCTTTACCAACCACTCACATAAACAAGAAAATTTAGGTAGGGGCACGTGAGAGGCCACCACACATTGATATTTTTCTCTCTTTCTCTTTCTCTGTCCCTTCCCCTCTCTAAAAAAAAATAAATCTAAAAATACACAAGAAAATTCAAAGAGGCAGATGAAATGATATCACAGTTCTAACAAAACTATGAATTTTATTTCACTTTTTCTCTTAGAAAATAGAGATATGTGCAATCCAATTGTTATGTTTTTTAAGATTGAGAGAAAAAGTCTTTTTCTGATTTATTCAATTTCACATAATTACTGAGAAATCCAGGGCTAGAATGATGTGTCTTCTTCACCCCTATTGTATACTGTTTCTAGAAACCAAGGGTAGAAATTCTGTATCCAAGACCAAGTCTCCACACATGTGTTCTTAGTACATACTCTTTCATTCTCCCCTAACTAAGAATAATCAGGTAAACTGTGTCTTTACATTCAGCAGATAATATCTTAGAAATTGTATTTTGTTTTTCTGAGGTTTCCAGAAAACATCTGGGCAGAGAAACTCAGGCAATTTTCATAGCTTACCTCGGCATGGCTTCATGAATTGAATCCTTATGTGGAGTGCACTTATCAACCAAAAGAGCTGAATAATTCTAAATGCTAATAAGGTGACACATATGCATAGCTGTCGTTAATATTTTTAAAGTGTTTTATAGTTTAATTGACTGTTTAACCCTGAAATTACTGGGTGTCTTAGTACTTTATGACATAGAATATTTGGCCACAATGTGCAGCAATGATAGTAATGATAATCAAGTACCAACGTGAGATAATTTTAAAGCAGTTTTTCCTGTATACATTAAAAGGGTGTCATACAGGATAATTGTTTTACAATTAAATACCTATAATAAATGAATTTAATGAACATATATTGGGGTCATATCACATAAAAATCATAAAAATTTTAAAATAAACCTAAGCGCCACTTCTCAGGAAAACTTGTCAAAATAATAACTAAATATGAGGCATCCCTTGGTTTTAGAATTTAAACAGAAAAGTACAACATGAAAAAGATACCCCTATATAATCTCCTTATCCCAAAGTTTCTTATCCCACAAATATTTTTACTTACACTTTTGTAATTTATTTCAGGAAGAAGAGAATTTATAATAGATATAATCTTTTTTAACTTCATAAAAGATATATTGAACACCATATTTTTCCATGTATAATGCTCACTTTTTTGCCCACATTTTTGAGGGAAAAATAAGGATGCACACTATACATGGGTAGTACTAATTCCACATCTATATAAATGTTTTTAATTCTTCTATTTATGCATATATATTAAATGTGTAACTCTAGAAAGCAATAAGATATCTGTGTGTAAAATAATATCTTGGAATATGATAATCAGTTTTGTTTCTAAATATAAATAAATAAAAAATTGAATAAAAAACTTAAATACTCTGGTTTCTCTCCAGATTGTATCATCTTTTGCCTTTTAAAAAATTAAAATGAAAGATATTTTTTCCTAAATGTTTGGGTCAAAAACATGGGTGTGCACTGTACATGGGAGCACATATTACATGGCAAAATACAGTATATTCTTTCAATTCTATAAGAAAACGTGCCCCATTTTTCAATTTGATAGATTTCTAAATACAAAAAACACACCGTGTCAGAAAGCCTGGACGCACCTTAGAGAGGTAGGAATGTAAGACGAGGATGGGTAGTTAGCATCTGACCTCCCAATAACATTGATTACCCCACTCTAGGTTAAAATTAGTTGCTACTTCTGGAAAATAAAAAAAAACTGCTACTGTCATGCTGTTGTTCATTTTAAAGACTGTATTAAGTAGAAAAACTGATTCCTCATAAGAATCTCTTTTGTCCTTTACAGTTAACACAATCTGAAATACACCATAGCAAATTATTTCCATTCAAGGAAATTTTTGCTGACTTGTCTAGGCTGAGTTAAAATGTATCTCCTGCCCTAGCTGGTGTGGCTCAGCGGATTGTGTGCCATCCTGCAAACCAAGGGGTCACTGATTCGACTCCCAGGCAGGGCACAGGCCTGGGTCGTGGGCCAGCTCCCCAGTAGGGGGTGTGAAAGGCAACCACATAATGATGTTTCTCTCCCTCTTTTTCTCATTCCCTTCTCCTCTCTAAAAATAGATAAATAAAATCTTTAAAAAAATAAATAAAATGTATCTCCTTATGGAACTCTCTCTCTTCCTTCCTCTTGTTGCATATTCCTTGGTGTGTTCCTGATATTCGACAAAGCTCTGGTGGAACTTGCCACACGCTGCCTAATACATGAGTTTGGTCTGTGTGAGTTCTGAAATTCTCCAGCAGTTCCAGGTTTGTGGTGTCAGTGCTGAACAACTGTAAACATCAGTCTCTGTTACTAGGCTTTGATTGTGAACTTCTAGATGATTTCATGACATGTGTCCTTTCTCGATATTTATTGGTTGAATTAAACTAAATGGAAGGATTGTCAGCAGCAATTATCAGCTAATGATATTTCAAGGGAAAGAGTCAATAATAATAATCTGTCCTACCCATTCCCTCTTTATTCAGTGACGTTTCCCATGCATTGCTCATTTCTTCTGTTTACCTTTACTCCTTTCCCACCACAGCTTCTCTCTCTCACCAAGTCACACCACACGCACGCAGTTTTATGCGCTGCATCTTTCCTTACCGGGAAGAAGATGTAGGCTCAGTCGTTTGTCTTTGCACACGTGCATGTTTAATTAAATGTTCTTTTAAAGCAGTCTGGACTTCTGCTGGGATATCGGGGGAAGTGTGACTGATTTTTATTGCAGGCTCAATAGCTTTTAGCGCTGGCTTTCCATTTTCTTTGACCTCCTTTTTCTCTTCAGTCTCAAACACTTCAGTAGGACCGCTGGCCGTGCTCTGGGGGAGAGTACCGACGTTGGAAGTCATGGGTTTGCCCTTCCAGCAAGGCCAGCACAGCTTCCAGAAGACAAAAAGGGAGACAACCAGCAGAGCCAGGCCACAAAAGCTGACAACAACTGCTAACAAGCTGACCGAAACATCTGTAGGATTAAAATGTAAAGCAATATTAGTTGACTGATATGTACACAAAAGAGCAGAAATGGTGAGGTAATTTTACATTTATAATTATTAATAGATTCCTCATTTAGAATTTCAAAAATTTAATATTGTTACCTGTGTAGGGGGAAAAATCAGTAATTATGTCAGAAAATTCTCCAAGGAGATATTTGAAAAATCTCATCCCAGGAAAAGTTTCCAGTTGTATACCAAAAAAGCATAATATAAACATATCATGCCTATTATTTCCAAAGACACGAGAAGGGGTCCAAGAGCTCGCAACATGAAGGTCAGCGACAGGCAAGCTGCCATGAAGCCACAAAGCTTAAGAAACTCAGGAACCGCAGATGCAGAAGAGCTTCTGTTTGCTTCATCTTTGATCTGAAGATGCAGCCTTCTCACTTTCTGAGCAGGGAATAATGCCACACATTTGCATAAACTGCTTTAGATAGTGTAAATGAGAACACCATGTTACTAAGAGAGAATGTGTACACTATTTGTTATATTTTCAAACTCCATAGTTTGATAACTTTGCATGCTCTTAATTTTTCTTAAGCTCAAAATTAGTTAATGGCTTGTTATCTAAGTTACAAAATTGATATACACTTATATAAAGAAACTCAAAGGAATATAGCAAAAAAGTTAATAAGATTGAGTAAATAAATAGGTAAGAGAGAAGTGACATATCTCTTTTGCAGAAGAACTGCAAATCATGTAGATATTTTGCTCTCAAGGAGGTGGAGCATGTATCCCTACTCTGGTGTGGGTTGCACAGAGTAACTTCCTTCCACAGTATAAGGTATGGAAGGGGGTAACTTTACAGTGGAGAAGCCTCACCCAGGTTTCATGAGTGATGCATCGTATTGATAGTATGCACCCTTGATATAATGTGATGGAAATGACACTTTACCTCTGTGGTCTTCTTCTCCCAAACCTATAACCTGAGTCTCATTGTGAGAAAAATATAAGACAAATTACAGTAGAAGAGCATTCTAAAAAATACCTGATGAGTACCCTTCACAATTGTCAAGGTCATCAAAATTACAATCAAGTCTGAGAAAAACTGTCATAGCCAAGACTAAGGATATGTGATAACTAATACAAGAAAATTTGCACTACCTTCCCAATGTTTCTACACATCTTAAACCACTCTAAAAAGTAAAGTCTATCTTGTAAAAGTAAGTATCCCCCTAACTGCTTCAATTTTCATATCCCTAAGATTACCAATACTAGCAATCAGGTGTTTGTTCTACCACTCTTCAAGTTCTGAAGACCAAAGAGATTTCCTATAAAGAGATTTTTTTTTCTAGATTCAAATATTTTTGTAATATCTTTTACAACTCTCCTTAGGCTCAGTGTCAAATATGAATCTAATTTCTTTTGTTTGTTTTAAATAAAATTGTTAAGAATATGTTATAGTTATGTTTGTTCTTCTACCCAAATTCATATGTTGAAGTCTTAACCCTCAGTGCCTCAGAATGCAACTACATTTAGAGATAGGGCCTTTGAATGAGTAATTAAGGCAAAATTGGGTCATACGGATGGGCCCTAATCCAATAAGACCGGTGTCTTTCTAAGGAGAACAGATGAGGACAGAGGCACTCACAGGGGGAGGTCATGTGAAGACACAGGGTGAAGGCAGCCCTCTACAAACCAAGACCGGAGGCCGCAGAAAAAAACAAACCTCCTGACACTTTGATCTCAAACTCGTAGCTTCCACAACTTGAGGACAAAAGTTTCTGCTGTTTAAGCCTCTCAGTCTGTGGCACTTTGTTACGGCAGCCTTAACAAACTAATACAGAATAAATACAATTCCCTTTAACCACCCCTGTAGATTCAGCAGGTTCTTCCCTTCCCCAGAAATAACCACTGATACCAGTTGAGTGTGGATCTGTCCAGTCCAAGCGCTAAAACACAAAAATATACAAATATATAAAAATATAGAATTGTTTAAGATATTTTACATCAATGGTTTACTGCATATTTCTTCAATTTGCTTTATACTTTTATTCAGCAATACTTGAAATCTAACTTCATGTCATTTGAGGTCTGACTTCATCATGATGAGTATTTAGTTTATGCACGATGTTTTGCTTTTACAACATAGCTATAATGAGCATACTTATGAATGTTTCTCTAAGGTAAATATCTACGAACAGAATTGCAGGGTCACAGCTTATGCTCTTACTTAGTTTTACTAGATATTTCTAAAATGTACCCCAGAGTGGTTGTAATAAAAACATCATATGAGTTTGCCAGCTCCTACAATCTCAGAGAAATATTGTTGTACTTTAATCTTCACTGATCTGATGGGGAAATGATACCTTATTTAAATTTACATTTTCCTGATTGGTAAAATAAAATGCTTCTGTTTAAACTCCTGATTCACAGCTAATGGAAATCTATTCAGAAATTGAAATAGTTCCTAGTTTTTATTGCTACTCAATTATAAGGCTAAAAATTAATTTTGACGTGCTGTGATACAGAGACATTAATATTTTCCTCACTTCCCAGTTGCTTACTCAAAAAATCCCTATTGAATATATTTCCCATTTATATTCCACTGGTAAGGAATGTGTAACTACTTTTTATATTTTTAGTTCACTTTATATTTACTTTTTATTTTCACTTTTTATTTTCATTAGCATCATACTTGTGGGAAAGGGTAAAAGTATGAAATTAATGTGCTTCCTGAATATTGTGTTTTCTCTGAAATTTAATCTTTATTGTATTTTTTCCATTATCATTTTGTCCCATTATCCCCCTCTGCTCAGCAATCACCACACTGCTGTCTATGTCCATGAGTCCTTTTTCCTTTTGTTCAATCCCTCCACCCCCTAATTACTCCCCCAAATAGCTGTCATCTGCTCTCCATCTATGAGTCTGTCTCTATTTTGCTTGTTAGTTCAGTTTGTTCATTAGATTCCACATATGAGTAAAATCATGAGGTATTTGACTTTCTCTGATTGGCTTATTTCACTTAGCATAATGCTCTCCAGGTCTATCCATATTGTTGCAAATGGTAAAATTTTCTTCCTCTTTATACCCGAGTAGTATTCCGTTGTGTAAATGTCCATAGTTGTTTTATCCCCTCATCTACTGACGGACACTTGGGCTGCTTCCGTAGCTTGGCAATTGTAAATAATATAGCTATGAACATAGGGGTGCTTATGTTCTTTCAAATTAGTGTTGTGGGTTCCTTTGGCTATATTTCCAGAAGTGGAATCACTGGGTCTAAAGGCAGATCCATTTTTAATTTTTTGAGGTATCTCCATATCGCTTTCCACAGTGGCTGTACCAATCTGCATACCCACCAACAGTGCAAAGGATTCCTCTTTCCCCACATCCTCGCCAGCACTTGTTGTTTGTTGATTTATTGATCATAGCCATTCTGACAGGTGCGAGATGGTATCTCATTGTGGTTTTAATTGGCATTTAACTATGTACATTAACTATGGTTTTAAAGTGGAGGCATAAACATGACAATTATGGCTTCCTAATATTTATTTTTAGCTCCATTCTACACAGAAGTTACTGGGTAACTTCTACCCAGTTGGAGCTGAAAGCCAAGATGTAAGAAAACTGGGGGGCACTGTGAAGTAGGGGAAAGAAGGGAAGTAGTTTTCAGCTATAACCAAAAACTCCTCCATTTTTATTAATGGGGTCAGGCATTAGAGACCTTTTGTTACTTCATCCGCAAAGATGTTATAAAATTCTTTTATGACACTGTTCCTTAGTGATGGGCTTTGGCATTCATAGGGTTGTTCTCATCTTGAGAAAAAGCTCTGGAGAAATCACTGACCCCAGTTCCATCTTCCTTATTGCTGACAATTTTCTTTCTAAAATCAATATCTGGTTTCGTCATTTGGGGAACCATAAAACATTTCAACCAAATCACTTCTGAAAGTGTACATTGTGCTATCAATAATTCCAGGGTAGCATCAACAAACCAAGTCATGCCTTGGCAACTAAGATATAGTCACCCTAGCACTCTCAGCCTGACATACTTCCAGGTCACCCCTTAGCCACTGGGGCCAATCCAAACTTTGCATAGCATTGCACATCTTTGTGATTTGACTCCTGGCTATTGATCCAACTTCATTCTTCTGTCACTCTCTTACTTCTACTCCTTACCCTGACTGTGCCATTACTCGTCCATGAATTTGTTCAGGCTCTTTCATGTAGCTCCAGTGCATTTTCTCCTCCTATTTGGCTGCCTGGCAAATTTCTAGTCATCCTTCAATAATGAGTTACAATAATACCTCTTCCCTGAAGCTCTTCTTGCTTCTTTTATTCTTACAGGCTTTTAAAGCACACCCACCACTCTAACACTAGTATTATAATAATTCATTGGCCTATAATCCTTTACCCCACACTCTTGAAACCTGATGTGTTTGAAAAATTATTATTATTTACTTTTGGATATTACAAAGGTAATATGGTACACATTATCTGGGATAACATCAGTAATAAAACATAGTAATATATCTACAACAAAATGTACAGATTAGTTAATACTGAGTGGTTATCATTGAAGACTACAAATAGTTTAAGATTAATTCAGGTGAGGTGTTAATACCAAATTGTCATAAGTTACAAAACAATGTTCAGTTTTCAGGGTTTTGAGGTATAACAATTGTGGGTAAGGGATTGTGGATCTACACTAACCTTGCTTCTGCAAATATTCCTGTATGGCCAATAAACTCACTACCTGCTCCTTCAGATCAAAACCCAAATGCACTCACCTTTTTATTTTTAGTGTCAGGTATATATCACACAGTCAAAAATGTTTATGGAGCTACTGAATATTTATTTTTGGAGTTGTCTGAAAAGACACTCAATGCCTGTGGGTTTCAAGGTGGCCGAATGAATTGAAGTTGACTGATTTGGCCTTCTACTAGTAGAAACCCTTCTACTAGGAAGCTGGCATAACATCTTGTACTCTGGAGCAATTTAGGCATGGATTTGAAAGTCAGCTCCACCATTGTGTGACTTTGGGCAAGTCATTTAGGTTTTAACAACTTCAGTAAATTAGGGATATTTATTTCATAGGAATGTTGTGAGGTTTAAATAAGAAAATACATAGAAAGTACTTAACATTGTCATATGCATAGTATGTACAACAATGGGTTGCTATTATTATCAACTATCTTTTTTAAAACAAGAGTACTGAAGGGAAAAGATGCAAAGGTGTGGGTTGGTATGAATTAAAAGGTGAGTCACAAATTAGTAAGAATTAGTAAGGAGAGACTCACCTTCTGGTGATAGTAGGTACTGAAGAGTGCATTTGTTTATAACGGAGACCAACATTTCTAAGTAAATGTTAATATTCAGGAAGCTAATAAATAGCATTCTATTTTCCTGCTTTTTTTTTTTTTTGGCACAGCACAGCTGAGAGACAGAAACAGTATTCAAGCTGGTAGCAATTAAAGTAATTGGGAATATCACCTTAGGTCTATCCAAAAGTGAACTTGCTAATATAGGTCTAGCAGAAAGTGGACTTGCTAATATAGCACCTTGAATTAATTAAACTTACCCATACAGGTACAGGCCTGGTTGGACAACCACAGGTGTTCTCCATTAAGACTCGACCCTGTGAAATTCACTACATGAAGGAGTACAGAATATTTGTTCCCTGAGGATGTGCAGGATACACCTCAAAGAAAGGGAAACTGCTAAGTCATTTCTCAGGGATGGGAGTGGACAAAGATTCCATGAATATTCCTATATTGCAGCTTCTTCCATCCAGAAATATAAAGCAAGGGGAAAGGTATTTCCCCTCAATAGCAACAAGTGACAGAAGATGGATTAAATACAATTTTAGTTTGAAAAATAAAACTAAGATGATAAAAACAAGCTTCTTGTATTTTATATATTTTACATTGCTTGCAATTATGTCTAACCATTAAAAGTATTAAAAAACAAAATCCACTATTTAATACTTATATCTTTATGACATATTTTTTCAACAAAATTTGTCTAAAAAAAAGTAAATCTGGCTACCAAGAGATTATGGGAGGATTTACAAAGTTATCAGAATATTTTTAGTGCTTCTTTTACAACTGTGATTCTACATTTAACCATGACATAAAGAATGTTATAAGTTTGGACTTAGTGCAGAAAAAAACAATTAGCCCCAGTAATATTTTAAGTCAATTACTGAAATGGTTTGGTTTGGTGTACATTTTAGAACTAATGCTCTGGCTAGGGAGAAGGGAAGCATGGAAGCCATACTAGAAGAGGGGAACTGATTCACAGATTATAACAGTCACCCACATGGGAGAGTATGTCCTCTCCAAATGAAGGTTTTTGAAATGGGAGAAAAGATCAGATTCCAGAGATAACTGGGAAGTCAAAGCTGTAGTGAAGGCATGTGAAGCCTGAAGGACAAGAATGTGACACACTGGGAGACAAACAGGATGATGAGGTAAGGAAGACCATGACTTCAGCTTTGGCCTTACTGAGGTTAATGGACCCATGGTTGTAAAAGTTGACATTCTGAACAAACTGTTGATAATACATGACTGCAACTCAAGATAAAATGAAAGGACTTCCTTAAACACAGGAGTCAATCCATGAAAAGAGGATACAAACTTCTCCATAAAATCCTGAGTGCACAAATATTTAAAGAACTATAACTTCAAGGAACAAAAGCCTACATGCAAAAAAGATGGATAAAGAGTAGGAGTATTAAAATGTGTTTAATATAGGTCGATGTGTTTTCATAAAAGGTTAGAGAAGCATATTTTGAGGGTTGACAGGTAACTGTTACCTTTAACAAATACGTCTCTAGTGAATTCAATGAGACTAGTGAGACAAAAGAAGTGTTAACTAGATTAATGTGGTTTAATTAATGAGTGGGAGTGAGGAAGTAAATCCTGTGAGAGGAATTTCTTTAGGAAACTGGATTTAGGAAAAGGTGAGGGTGAGAACAACTAGAATAGCACATGGAGTTGAGGAAGGTGTTTTTATTAGGATGTATAGTGCTTAAGTATGATTTAAAACTTACGGTAATGAATGAGTAGACAAAAAGATAAGAAATTAAGCACAGTGAATAATTAATAATGACGTCCCATAAAAGGTGAAAATGGATGGAATCTGAAGCAAAGGTAAGAGAATTGAATCACTTCTTCCCTTGTAAGAAAAGGAGGATAGTTCTGGAATGAGGTAAGTTTATAGGTCTTTGGTTAGGAAGTCAAGTAAATTCTTGTTTGTATTTATGCTACAAAATGGGAGTTAGGATTGACTGCTGGTTATTTGGGGTTATTTGGGAACAGTTTGGAATATTTAAGCGGAGTGGGAAAAGTCAGAAATAGGAACTGTAGAAAGCAAAAGAAAACTGAATAGGAAAAAATAGAATGTCTGGTCAGAATTAAAGTTTCTTTTGAAATTTGATACTAATATAGTGATATTAGTCTGCCTGGTTTTAAAATCATCTAATTATTCAGATGGTTTGGTGTAAGGATAGAGATGGACGGATCTGCCCATGAGTGAGGTCCCTTCTGCCCCAGGAGAATGTGATAAACCTCAAAGAAGAAAGTGATTGCAATGATGAGGGATGCATCGTAAGTATGATGCCATATTTTATCGATATGAAATTCACAGAGAAGTAGAAAGGTGAATGTTTTGAAGTTTCTAAATGAGAAAGATGAAATCACAGGGGCTTTTGGTTGTGGATTGTGACATCTGAATTTATAATTCTAAGACAGTATTTTTCAGCATAATAACAAGTGTTTGGGCATGATCATAAAAGTAAAGAGATAGAAAAGCTGGAGAAGAGAAGATCACTGGAGGGAAGGGGCCAATCATTGGGAGGCCAGGGGGATACATATGAATAGCCTGCCTTTTCCAAATAGACTCTGAAGTTACCCACTGCATTGGGCTGACTTGATGAGTAGGACTATCTAGCTCACATTTTTAATGTCTTTGAATAACTACCATATTTTGCCATGTAAATGCACACCCATGTTTTTGTGTGCATTATATATGGGATTATTATACCTGCTATTATATCCATGGTATATGATCATTATACTCATGTATAGTGCACATCCTTAATTTTCCCTAAAAAATTTGGGCAAAAAAGCAAGCATTATACACAGCAAAATGTGGTAAAAAGAATGCATTGCATAACATTCATCCTACTACATCTTGGTAAGATGAAGAGTTAATAAAATTTATAAAAATTAGATTAGTCTATAAGATAATTAGGTTTAAAATCACTAGAACTCTGGTTTAATTATATACATATCCATAGTCAATGTTCTACCACTATCTATTTATGCTGTCTGACTGTATATCTCTGAATCATCTTTCTCTGTAGAAATCATAGTCTTTTATCATGTCTTAATATCTTGAATAAAGTAACATAGTTCTGGAAAACTGAGAAAAGACCCTTCTCATCAAAACACAGAGTAAGCCTAAAAAGCCAATTCCTCAGAAGCTTTTAGTAAAGCAGAACTTTACTGACGTCTGTAGAACCAGACCATAAAATTTGCATGGTCCTACTCACTGTGGTTTGTGAAAACTGTTAGTTTGAATTACCCACTACTCATGCAGATGGCTATTATTGCACAGAAAATCACGGACCAATTGGCATGCTCTGAATTCTCAATTATCACTGCTTTAGTTGATACTCTTTACTCTGCTTTCTGTATCATATTCTTTAAATTTTAAAATGCTAGTCAATTCTGAAAATGTACAAAGTTATGATTTCTCACAGTTAATCATAAATTGTAGTTTCATTCACAGATGTTCCAAATCTTTTATTTCCTTGGTGGTTCCCCATTGCTGCCTGACCACAGACGATATGTATGGCATAATTCTGCAGAGAAAGAGGGAGAATCAAACTTAAATCAAAGTAAAACTTTTACTCTAAGCAAGCTACTTAAGGGAAGTTGAGGTAAACAGTAAACTGAAGTTTTCCTTCATTATTTGTTCAAGTAAGTTTTCAATTTCTTGCTGTTCCTCTTCTTCTGGCACCCCTATGATTCAGATGTTGGAACATTTAAAGTTGTCCCAGAGGTTCTTAAGCCTCTCCTCATTTTTCTAAATTCTTGTTTCTTCATTCTGTCCTGGTTGAATGTTTATTTCTTCCTTCTGTTCAAAACTGTTGATTTGAGTTCCAGTTTCCTTCCTTTCACTGTTAGTTCCCTGTGCATTTTTCTTTATTTTGCTTTTTATAGCCGTCACTTCTTTCTTTATTTTGTCAATCATTCAATCATTTCTGGGAGCATCTCAATTACCAGTATTTTGAACTCTGTATGTGATAGATTATCTATCTCCCTGTCGCTTAATTGTTTTTCTGGTTTTAATCTGTTCTTTCATTTGGGCCATATTTCTTTCTCTTGGTGCACCTGTCACATTGTAAAGGGTCAAACCTTAGGTATTGACCTGGGCAGGGCAAC
Source organism: Carollia perspicillata (assembly GCA_004027735.1). Lineage (NCBI taxonomy): Eukaryota > Metazoa > Chordata > Mammalia > Chiroptera > Phyllostomidae > Carollia > Carollia perspicillata. The sequence goes on from PVKM010035154.1 coordinate 15,195, forward strand.
CCACTTCGCTGCAGTGTGGAGCTGTATGTGCAGGAGGGGGTTTAGGGGGAACAATAGCTGTTGCTTGTCTCTCACCCCTCTTT
>PVKM010035155.1:0-15263 GCA_004027735.1 Carollia perspicillata
CCACCTACGCCGCCCTGCGCTCCCGAGCCCAGCAGCCACGTTTTCCCTCTCCGCCAGCTGCCGACTCCGCCCCTCTTACCGGTTGGGTTGAATGGTTGCTGGACTTCCGTAGTTCAGTTTTCTGTGTTCTGGTTGTGTTATTGTTTATAAATATTTGTTGTCCTTAATCTTGGTTGTGAGAGGAGGTACAGTGTTTCCACCTATGCCTCCATCTTGGCCGGAAGTCAATTTGTATTTATTTTTGTTTCTTTGTTTTTAGGTTCAGCTGTTGATAGTTGTGAGTTTGTTGTCATTTTACTGTTCATAGTTTTGATCTTCTTCTTTTTCTTAGATAAGTCCCTTTAACATTTCATATAACAAGGGCTTGATGATGATGAACTCCTTTAGAGTAATCTTGGATGTAGGTCCTTGCCTTTTATGACTTCGAATACTTCCTTCCAGCCCTTTCTTGCCTGCAAGGTTTCTTTTGAGAAATCAACTGATAGTTTTATGGGAACTCCATTGTAGGTAAGTCTCTTCTCTTCTCTTGCTGCTTTTAAGATTCTCTCTTTATCTTTAATCTTGGGTAATATAATGATGATATGCCTTGGTTGTGCTTCCTTGGGTCCAACTTCTTTGGGACTCACTGAGCTTCCTGGACTTGTTGGAAGTTTATTTCCTTTGCCAGATTGGGGAAGTTCTCCATTATTTTTTCAAATAAGTTTTCAGTTTCTTGTTCTTCCTGTTCTCCTTCTGGCACCCCTATGATTCAGGTGTTGGAACATTTAAAGTCCTAGGGGTTCCTAAGCCTCTCCTCATGTTTTTGAATTCTTGTTTCTTCATTCTGTTCTGGTTGAATGTTTGTTTCTTCCTTCTGGTCCAAACTGTTGATTTGAGTCTTGGTTTCCTTCCCATCGCTTTTGGTTTGCTGTACATTTTCCTTTATTTCACTTAGCATAGCCTTCACTTTTTTATCTATTTTGCAATCATACTCAACCAATTCTCTGACCATCCTGATTACCAGTGTTTTGAACCATGCATTTGATAGATTGGCTATCTCTTCATCGCGTAGTTTTTTTTCTGGAGCTTTGCATCTGTTCTTTCATTTGGGTCATTTTTTGTTGTCTTGGCACACCTGTTATATAGTAAGCAGTTGAGGCTTAGGTGTTCACCAGGGCAGGGCAACCCACGTCACTGTGTTTTGGCACTGTATGTGGGGGAGGGGTCCCAGAGGGAGCAGTGCCCACTTGCTCTACTCTCTGCCAGCTTTCAGTCACTTCTGCCGCTAGCCACAGGCAAATTGGGCCCTTCTGGTGCTGATTCCCGGGTGGGTGGCTTTGTGTACACTCTAGGACCCTGTGGGTCTTTCCAACGATCTCTCCTCTGAGGCTGGGAGTTTATCCTGCTGCTGCAACCCCCCCCCAGGTGTTTTCAGTCAGAGGTTTTGAGGCTTCATTTCCCTGCACTGGAACCCTGGGTTGCATGGTCTGTCTCACTCCCTAGTTGTTCTCCTGATTTACCCACATGTAAATGTGACACTGCCACCTAGCCAGGCCCACCAGCTGCCGCCTTGCTCTGAGTCCTCTTCACCCAGGTGCGTCTCTGCCCCTCCTCTGTCTGGATGAATGTTTCTTCTTGACCTCCTTGGGTGTCGGACTTCTGTATAGTTCAATTTTCTGTGAGTTCTGGTTGTTTTTTGTTTTTAAATTTGTTGTTGTCATTTTTTTGGTTTTGTGAGGAGGCACAGTGTGTCTGCCTATGCCTTTATATTGGCTGGAAGTCTCTCCCCCCCCACAACTTTTTTTTTTATGCCAAAACCCGGGATAAAGAACCATTCGGAGTTTTGTTTATCTTTTCTATTGTTTTCCTGTTCTCTATTTAATTTATTTATTCTCTAATTTTTATTTTCTTTCTTCTGCTAACTTTGGGTTAGTTTATTCTTCTTTCCCCAGTTTCTTAAGCCATAGAGTTAGGTTGATAATTTGAGATCTTTATTGCGTCCTAACGTAGGCGTCTGTTGCTACGAACTTCCCTCTCAGCACTGCTTTCACTGAGTCCCAGAAATCTTGGTGTGCAGTGTTTGCGTGTTCATTTGTCTCTCGATACTCTTTTACTTCCCCTTTGCTGTCTTCTTTGATCCATTGACTGTTCAGGAGAGTGCTGTTTAATTTTCATGTATGTGTGAGTTTTCCAGTTTTTGTCCAGTTATTGATTTCTAGTTTGTGGTTAGAGAAGATACTAGGTACGATTTCAGTCTTCTTGAATTTGTTAAGGTTTGTTTGTCTAGGACAGACCTAATTTATGGTCTGTCCTAGAAAATGTTCCACTTGTGTTTGAGAAGGATGTGTGGTCTTTAAATCCATTATTTCCTTATTGATTCTCTGTCTGGATAATCTATCCATTGTTGAGAGTGGGACATTAAAGTCCCCAACTATTATTTTGTGTGCTATTTATTTCTCCTTTCAGTTCGGTTAATTTTTGTTTTATATATATAGGTGCTCTGATGTTTGGTACATAAATATTTACAATGGCTATATCCTCTTGATGGATTGACCCCTTTGTCATTATACAGAGAACTTCTTGGTCTTTTGTTTTTAACATTTTGTTTGATATAATAAGTATAACAACCCCTTCTTTTTATTGGCTATTCATGAAATACTTTTACTCTCAGTTTGCACATGTTTTTAAGGCTAAAGCAAGTGTCCTGTAGGCAACATATATTTGGATCTTGTTTTTTAATCCATTTACATTAAAGCTATTACAACCATTTACAGTCAAGCAAATTTTGACAGGCAAGAAGTTACTATTGTTACTGTTAATTGTTTTCTGGTTGCTTTGTAGATCCACTGTTTCTTTTTATCTTGCTATCTTTTTTGTATTTTGATCTATTTTGGACCTATTTTGGATTCAGTGTGTTTGGACTCCTTTATCACGTTTCATGTAATTACTACGGGTTTCCCCCGTGGTTACTATGAAACATTCATAAAATATCCCAAAATTATAATCCTCTATTTTAAACTGATAACAACTTAAGTGCTGTAGCATTTTTAAACTTTACACTTTTACTTTTCCTTCTCTTCACATTTTAAGTTATTGATGTTGTAGTTTACATATTTTTTTATATTATGCATCCATTAACAAATTATTATAGTTATGGTTACATTTGCTATTTTAATTTTTAAACTAGAGTTATAAATGAATTACATGCCACCATTATTGTATTACAGAATCTAAGTGACTATATACATACTTAGCATTTCTAGTAACATTTACGCTACCTTTTCATGTTTTTGTGAAGTTAATTAGCATTCCTTACACTTCCAGTCAAAGAACTCTCTTTAGCCTTTTTTATAAGGCAGGTCTGGTGCTGATGAACTCGCTCAGCTTTCGCTTGTTCAGGGAAATTTTTATCTCTTCTTTATTTCTAAAGAACAACTTTGCCAGGCATAGAATTCCTGGTTGACAGCTTTTTTCAGTATTTGAATATATCATCCCATTTTCTCTTGGCCTGAAGAGTTTTTGTTGAGAAGTCCACCCACATGGGGGCCTCCTTGTATCTAACCTGTCTCTTCTCTGGCTGCTTTCAAATCTTTCTCTACCTTTTGACCACTTAGTTATGCTGTGTCTCACTGTAGCCCATTTCAGTTCAACCTGTTTGGGGTTCTTTGGACATGGACGTCCATTTGTCTTTCCAGGTTTGGGAAGATTCCAGTCATATTGCTTTAAATATATTATTACTTTCTGTTCCTTTCTCTTCTCTTTCTGAGATTCCCACAATGGAAATGTTGTTTCGTTTGATAGTATCCTTAAGTCCCATTGGTGTTCTTCACACTTTTCAAGTTTTTTCTTTTTGATCCTCTAACTGGATAATTTCAAATGTCCTGTCTCCCAGGTAACTGATTCTTTCTTTTGCATGGTCGAGTCTGTTGTTGAGGCTTTCTGTTGAATTCTCCAGTGCAGTCATTGTATTTGTAAGCTCTAGGATTTGTTTGTTTGATACTTCTATTTCTTTGTTGAACTTCTCATTTTGTTCTAATTTTGTTTAGTTGTATGTCTGTGTTCTTGTAGTTCACTAAACTTCTTAAAGAGGATTATTCTGCATTCTTTACCTGCTCTTCGTCTCTCTAGGGTCAGTTATTGGAGCTTTATTAGTCTCCTTTGGTAGTGCCATATTTAGCTGCTTTCTTTTTGGTCATTGATTCTGTGTGTTGGTCTCTGTGCGTGTGAGTAAGCAGTTTCCTTTTCCAGACTTTACAGCTTCACTTTGGTAGAGGTAGTTCTTCGCCAGTCAGCTCGGCTTGGTGTTCTGACGTGTCGGCTGGCAATGTCCTTGGGACTGTATGGTTTGCTTCAGTGTCTATTTTGCAGAGAGGCTACTGCCCACGCTTCAGAGTTGAAGGGGGAGGGGTGCTGCTGGCTGGGAACAGTTGAATGGGACTTCCACAGGGTAGGCTGTAGTGTGGGTTCTGTGGCTGCCTGGGTTCTCTGGACTGTCTTCCTAGACGATCAGGACTGGGTACTACACCCAGCAGTAGGCGTGACTATGAATGAGCTTCTCTGCTCTGGGGACAGCAGAGGAGCCACAAGGTCTGCACTGCTCATTCTTTGGGGACCCAAGTCAGGCTAGACTGTGCACTAAATTTCCTGGCCAGATGAGGCCACCAATTTTACTTTGAAGATGGGGAAAGCCCCAGGCTATGTTGCCTTTCCCAGTGTCACTATAAGCAGGGCTGCAGGATGGACTGTGCGGCTTCTCACATGCTCTGATTAGGTCCCTGGTTGGGGTGGGGCTGGGGTGTGTATGTGAAGGCTATTACAGCAGTGGCTAGGAAATAGTTTGCCTGCCTGAGTAGTGCCCCAAACAGGCCCCAAGGCTGGTAAGGCTGCTGTTTGGGAATCAAATCAGTCGCCCAGGACAGACAGAGCCACTGTCTTAGTATGGCAAACGCAGAGCTGCTGGTCAGATTCTTCATTCAAGTGCTGCTGTAATCCACTGCTGTGTGTGAGTAAATCCACTGCTGTAATCCACTCCTGAGAGTCTCAGGGGCTCTAGTTAGGTTTCCTGCTTAGCAGGGTTGGAGGCTGTGTGCAGCAGTGGATTATGGATTAGATTCCCTGTCTGGAGGGTGAGGTTGCAGAACAGGCCCCATGGCCGACAAATCTCTTGTTTGGGAAGGTAATTAAGGATATCTGTGCATCAAACTCTCTAGCTAGACAGTCACCAATTTGTCTCTGCTAGATGGGAGAGGTGCTGGCTGGGCTCTCTGCTTACATACTGCTTGGCCAAGCACTTTCCCAGGTGCCTCAGGCCAGGCTTCCCTGCCCAGGTAGGTGACCGAACTGGTTTCATGGCTGCCAGGGCTCTTTGTCTGGTGTCGTGACTCAAGCAGAACTGTACCCAAGCTCCTGGCCTCACAGGACTACCTTCTTTGCTCTCCTAATGGAGAGTGCTGTCAGCCAGGCTCCCCACTTGATTGCTGCTGGGGTACCCAACTTCCCAGGTGTTAAGGCCAGGCTTCCTGGTCAGGCAGGGCAGGGGGCTATGTGCAGCAGTGGGCAGGCTATGAATCAGCTCCCAGGTGGAGCAAGCAGCTCCAAGGCTTGCAAGGCTATTTGTGGTCTTGATTCGAGCTGACGTGTGCTCCAAGTTTTCTGGCAGAACAGTGCCACTGGCTTTGCTCTGCAGACCATGAGGTCTGTTTGCTCCAGCGTTGTGAGGCTGTGCAGCGTCCAGGCGTTCTGGCCAGTCTTTCTGGCTGGGTAGGGCCTGGATACACACTGAGCAGTGGGTGAGGCCATCGCTCAGCTCCCCTGCTCAGACTGGGTGGGTAGTGGGAAGTGTATGTCTGTGTGTGTGTGTGTGGGGGGGGGAGGGCGCAATAGGAGACACCAGGCTCCAGGGCAGAAAGGCTCTTCATATGAGGTCCCAAATCAGGCAGACCTGTACTCCACTAAGTGCCCTGGCCAAACTGCACTACTCCCTTGGCTCTGCAGATTAGCAAAGCCTCTGGTTTTAGACTACTGCCTGGGTTTTGTAGGTAGGACCTTGGTCTGCCAAGATCTAAGCACTGTGTGTTGCAAGCCCCAACCCCCTTCTGGGTCACAATCTGATTCCAGTGTTCAAGCCCTAGATTCCACAGAGATCCTAGTGATGCAAGACCGTGGTGGTTTTCCCAAGAAGGGACCCACAGCACTCAGTGTCCATGCTGGGCTCTTTTTTCTTCCTGGAGTGACCACAGGCTCAGGGGAGACCTCCCAGTGTGGTGCTGCGCTGGCCTGGGGAAGAGGCAGCGCGGTGAGTGTGCGGCTGCTCCTCCTACCACCTGAGGCGGCCTGTCTCAGTCTCTGTGTGCAGGGGGTGCTGCAGCCTCACCCCGCGTTCCAGGGTTTTTTCAGTGGTATCTTCTTCTTGAATAGTTGTTAGTCCTTGTGCCAGGGAGTGAAGTCAGATATGAGCAACGTCACTATCTTACTGATTGCCTCAATTATTATTGTTTTAAGCCAATAAGTTTGTAGTGATTTGTTTGCATTAGAAAAAATAGCTGTTTGTGGAAAATACTGACATTGAGGCCGTTTGAGATACTCTAGGTATGCAACTGGAAAAACTGAGCGAAGGCAAAATTATCAACATAAATGAGGAAAATGGTTATGAAAAAAAGGATAAAGATGTCCTAAAGGAAGCAATGCCAGCAAAAAAAAAATTTTTTTATTAATCTATAAATTTACTATAATTTCAAGCAAAGTCTTAACAGGGTTTTTGTTAGATCAATTATATCCTGAAACTAGTCTAAAGAGAGAAAATCAATACCTATCAAACTTGAAAAAAGCCAAAGCTGTCTATCACATATTAGGACATATTATAAAAGTTTAATAACCTAACAGTTTGACAATTACACATGAATAGACAGATTACTTGATAATTCAGAAAACAGACTTATCTATATGTGTCTACATGAAACTGTCATTTCAAGTTAGTGGTGAAAAGTTGAGTCACTCAAAAATAGGAGTTTTGTGATGTTATCCACTTCTCAAAATATCAAGTTAGATCCCTATCCCCAAACTCCTGATGGGTTAAAAGCCTGATATAAAAAATAAACCTATGAAAGAAAAGAAGATACGAGAGAGGGTTTATTATTGTAGGGCTATAAGGCCTTTAAAACAAAGGTCAAAAGTCAAAGATAAAAAATTATAAAAATGACTATGTTAGAAGAAAAAAAAGAAAAGAAAACGTTCTCATGAAAAAGTGATACCATCAACACACTGAACACTTTAACTTAGGGGCTTGAGCACGAATGATAGAGAACCCAAAAGGCATCCATAGCCTACATGAGCCAAGTTAGCAAGAGAGGACCACAGGGCCCTGCCCCCAACGCCGAACGCAGATATGTGAAGAGTGAGTGATTGTACTTCAAAGAAGGTGAGGAAGTAAATGGATCCTTTGAGAAAATTCTTGAAGGGAAACCTGAGTATTTTGATTTTATTGTATCTGTCTTTATATTTGTACTTCTAATAGAAAAACTAGGGTTAGTTTCTTGTTTTTTCATTTTTATATGGAACCAAAAGTAGGGAAATTGTGATGATGGGAAATTTTTCCTTAGATAATTAGACGGATTTTGGAAAAATATAATTAGTTGCCTAAAGCCACAGTGTAACCAGTATAAAGAAAGTTCCTGAAGAGGCACTGACTGCAGTTCAAAGGCAGAGGAGAGGAGCACGCACACTTTCTGGGGAACTTTTGGAGGCAGCAGGTTAGGTGGGTTAACGAATGCTCATTACAACCACTAGGTGGCGGTACAAGCCCACAAGAGCTTATTTTATTGCGCCTGGGGATTAGCCTGAGCTTCCGAGAAAGTGAGGAAGTGAGATGTGAATGGAGTAAGTCCATCTCATTCAGCCTCAGTTTATTATGCGGCCCTGTATTTACTTTACCAACGATGAAATCAGCCAACATCCTCAAAAACTGTCTGTAAAGTCTTCCAAGAAAAAAATACGTATCTCCCCAATTTGATGGAAATTTTGAATGGCTATTTCTGCCCTTTTGGAGTTCAGGGAATTTGTGTTTAGTTTTACTCCTTTCTCTTTTTCAGTTCGAATATGTATGATGTACATTGCTCCCCCACCCACCTCCCTGCCTTTTTAGAACAATTATACTTTGTAAAACCATGGTTCACGGCATTGCAAGTGAGGGTCTTACCTTACTCCATATTTAATCTTGGCAAAAATCATTAGTAGTTCATGACATCATAACATAAGAGAGCATCTATGTACAAACATATACAATTTTATTGATATCTCTACAGACTACAAGAATTTTAAGTATAGTCACAATTGCTGAGTGCAACAGAAAAATAGTAATTTGTCATTTTCTGAAAAGATGCAAAAATTCTGAGGATGAAAGAAAGATACATCAATGATATCATCGGTTTCTTATTTCCTAGAGTAAAACATCACATAATTAAGTACTAAAAATCATAGGTTACTAGAGATTTGATCCTGGGTGCACTTGTCCACAACCACCGCCTCCTTTATTTCCTGACTCTGCAGTGAGCAGGGTGGGCCGAGGGGAGCAGTTTGGGAGGAGAGGACTCGCTGGGGTTTCCTCACGGTTCTGGCCTCGGACAGCAGGCTGCCCGCTTTTGAAGGCGAGAGCACTCTTTCAGGGCCCTGGAGGCCAGAGAATGAATGAGTTCAAGGCATTCTTCTCCCCTTAAACACAGTCCGGTTCCTATGCAAACGAATCGGAGTAGCCCTGGGAGCTAAGACAGCAAGCAAGGAAGAGTTGTTCTCCCTCCTTGCTGAGATCAAATTCAAGAAAATACACCTACAGCAGAACAGGCACCTGGTACCCATGTCTCCTCCGAACAAACAATGAATAATAAATTTGGACCTAATTTAGTAAATGGCTGTTTTGAGCATTTCTATTATGAAACTATTGAGAATTAGTTTTCCACTTAGCTTTACATGCTGTTGGATTTCTTATGCTATTTCTGGTGTTCTTTGATGTCACATGTGTAAGATAATCAAAGCCTAGATGTTTGAATTGGAATAATTAATGGCCAAGTCACAAAGGAGAGAACCACAAGGAGTTGTTATTAAGAGTTAATGGGGCACCATCTGGTCAGAATTTGCACAGAACATTTGTTTTGGGTTGTGACACAAAATAAATAGCAGTCCAGCCATCGCTGCATCTCCTACGTCTCGCCGCCCCTACCCCCTCCCAAGTGGGGCCCGGGCACCAGCCAAGGTGAACCAACGGGCCTCCTTAGCTGGCCATAGAGCTGTGCTTATCCATTTCGGCTGGACACTGGAACCACCTTGGGGCCTTTCAAAAACACTGATGTTTGGCTCCCACGCAGAGATTTTGATATAATTGGGAATTTTAAAAGCTCCTTGGGTGATTCTTATGAACAGCCAAGGCTGAGAATCGCTTCCCCACCTAAATACATAAATAAGTGCACCCTTTAGTGCTCGTGGCTCCTCCTCAAAGCCTCTCCCTCTTCCCTCCGGCTTCCACGCTCCTCCCACCCCGACGTCCTCGCTTCAGGTCAGCGCTTCCTCTCCCTTTCCCCAGTCAGACCTCACCTGGTCCGCATTGCATCCTTTCAGGGTTGTGTTGTTGGTACATATACATACGCTCGTCCTGCTACATGACTACCATGCCTCCCGGAATGGTGGTACCCCAGCATACTATGTCCTGGCAAGTACTCCTGGCACTCGGGCCAGTGTGTATATGACATAGAACCTCGTCACAGCCAGGCCGAGGCTACACAGGGCCGAGGGGAGGACGCTGTGAGGGCTGCCCTGCTCTCCCCCCGTGCACAGAGCAGAGCCTGACGGGGGTGTCTCCCTCCCTGTGGCACTGCCCTCTCTGAGCGAAAGTGGCCAAGGTAAGACGTCTGCCCACAGGGGCAGGAATAATCAATCGCATAGGTTTGCTCCTGGGTTGTCCCAGTGATCCTAAGCCAAGAAGAGGATTTTTAGTTTACATTTCTAAGAAGACCCTCTTCCTTTTCCCTCTGCCAACCATTTTACGACCAATTTCTCCAAGAGCTAATCCTAATTTTCTTCAACCAACCTATGGCATATACATTTTTTCTCCTTGTTCAAAGCAATGTTCCTCCCTTAATGCAGGTAGCTGACAAATTGTACCTTTAAAACTAGATACATGGGTCACGTGAAAGGACTCCTGCAATGTACGTGTTCCTTTACAACCCCTGAAGATCTCTGAGAAACAGAGACCTGGATTCTGATTTATTAGCTTGAGAATCATTCACAGGCTATAGATGAGACCTGAAAAATGTCTTTATGACTGAGTTACAGGAAAACACCTCACTCAGTTATGTCGATGTGCTTCCAAAGCTTGTCCGACAACGACCCTGATGGTGATCGGGACGCTAAGTCTGTGTCTCAGTGAAGTCTACCTAGGAAGCAAAATCAGTAGTGCTGCTTTCGTAAGGAATTAAAATAAACGATAAATCAGTCATCTTTCTTATAAACTCCAGGGTCAGTGGATGATTGCAGGATAGGAATTATTGCTTATTATTAGAACCAGAGAAACAAACACGTCTAGCTTCCCATGATGAGCAGAATGCACAGGCCCATTTTCTCCTGGGATAAGAAGGGCTCCTCGCTCGAAGGCGTCGGAGGGAGACAGAGTCAACTCGCAGGGACCGTGGTTCACAAGCCTCGTTTTCTGCTGCCACCTGGGCAGACAGAATGTGATTCTGATGGCAACTAGGCTCCGAGTCGTTTTCTCTTTGTCCGAATTGTTAAGAGTAATTTTCTTATGTTCTAAGATAGCGGCAAGACATTTAGAGAGTAGATAAGAGATCTTTGAAGAATTACATGGATCAATAGTACTCATTTGCCAAAGACAATGGTGCTGACGGCGATGCTGACGGGGGTGTGCGTGTGCACGCATGTGCACGCATGTGCTAAGGTGAGTGCAACGAATAGAAAAGTTCAAAGAGGAAAATCACATCCACATTGGATTCTCATTATTGCTATCTCTTTGAATTATAAAAATAATTTTGATACAGTAAAACCTCATTAATTTGTATTCGACTAATCAGGAATTTGTGGGATTAAGTTACCCTTACATTATGAAAGGGTTTATAAAAACAATATTGAAAGACACATTTAAAAAGAATCCCTTGTCTTCAAGCATTTCAGAAGCACCTGTTTACTTCCAATTGTGCTAACTTTTGATCTGTTCATTAAAGCCAGAGTTTTAAGCACTTCTGTGAAACACTATCTTGTCCCTTTTGGTATTTTCTCTGTATGCTTTAAAATACTCTGTAGCTGTTACTTTTTTACCGATTCATATAAGCTTTCTCCAAAATAGTATTTTATTGCATATTGAACCACACTTGTAATTTTGGGTACAATAATTTATCTTGTTAAGACACTGTGCACTCAGGACATTCAATCTTATACAAGACATATGTCATATATTCACACCTAGCCTGTCTTTACGTGATGTGGAGCAGTGGCTCACATTTGGGAGGAGTTTGGGCAATGGGGGAGACGTCCGTGGTCGTCACCACTCAGGGGCGGCCACGGGCATCTGCACGGAGGCCGGGACGCTGCCGCACGTGCTGCGGTGGAAGGGCAGCGGCCCGCAGAGAGGGGGCAGCGGGCAGCGGCAGCGCCGGCATTGCGGCCGCGGAGAGTCTTGGTAAAGAACAAGTCGCCTCACCTCTTACTGGGCCTTCACAGACCGTCACTGAGCTTAATGCCACTTTGAACTGAGTTTCATTGTTCCTAAAATAAACTAACATTTTAGGGTTTTTTTACATTTTTAAAAAATATATAAATGATAAATTATCTGTTCAGAAAAATCAGAAAACTGGGTCCTTGAAACTGACAGGTCACTGCAATCTGACTATCAGTGTTTCCCAAATCCTGGTCTCCAGTTTCTTTAATATTTTTACTATATAATTTTATGAGTCATGTTGTATTTCCAAGTCAGGTTTTGTTACCCTGAGGCTGTTCACTGGAGTCTGGAGAGATTCAGGGAGAGGGTTTTATGAGGAATCAGGTGAATTCAAGGACACTGAGAAATGCCATCCGGGTGCACATTTGCTGCTTCTCTCAAACACCTCTGCTCTTCTCAGAATTACTAAGAATATTTAAAGGGAGTACCACTTCAAACAAATTCACTAAAAATAAAAAATAATCTAAAAACCCAAGAAATATTCAATACTATTTTGGCTATTAAAATAAACTGGCCTTTAGGAAAATGGTGGTTTCTTAAAACACAGAGAGATACACAGATATATCTAGTAAGATCTTGATTAGTTGAAGTCCAATACACCAAACTCATTAATTCTTTTAAAAAAATTCTTTCTGAAGGAGCAACACATCATAGGATGGGTGCCAGCATCAGCGTATTGATTTCTATGACTTCTGACTCCTAGACTTACGTTAAATAGAGAGAGTAGGTGTGTTTGTTTTGTTTTGCCCCCAGTTGTCTGCTGAGTTGTGAGAGATGCCTTTGACCCTGTTAAGGATATTCTTTATATCATTTTGAAAACAGTTTTTAATAAGGAAAAGGTATTTGGTATTTACTGACAAAATCCTCTGGTTTATGACAAAATTATTGATTTTGTATCATTCAACTCTCTGTGTGTTTCTGTTGTGCATTATGGTGACTGAGGCCAACATTAGCAAAAACACAACCATATTTTATAAAGATTTTCAGTAAGTCTCGAACCAAAATTATTTTCTAATGAAAGCCCTTGTTAGTCAGAAATGTAATAAGTCGGAATCTCTTTCCCAAAACATTAACTGAGGTTTTACTGAATCATGCTAAAGAGAATGACCAGGTTGGTCTGTGTCAGGCTGCAAGAGCACCTTTGGATTGAAGACCCCACTGGGTTTGAACAGTAATATACTGTGTAACTGGCAGACAAGGATACAAATGGAGCATTAAAAATGTATCACTGTAGGAACAAACCGGAGTGTGTGAAATCAGTTCTCAAAGCTGACTGCATTGTTCTTGTCCTCTAGTTTCCCCAAACCTGTCAGTCAACTCCCTCGCAGAGAGCAAAAGTAGGCTGAAAAAATGCTTTGAGGTGTCCCAACCCTGCATGGTTTGTGACTAAAAAGAGCAACTTGTCCTGAAAGTGACAGAAATGGAACTAGTCGTGTTAGAAATGATTTACTGTACCAGCAATACTTGATTATGACTGAGAATGTGAACCATGTCAGATACTACGGAGCGAGAGGAATGTAGTCAGACTTTTGCCATCAGAATTTGATAATGTTTTAGTATAATTAAAGTTATAGATGAGAAGAAAATTTGGTTTTGTTTTCCTTTTCCGTTGGGTATGACAAACGTACTTGAAATGCACTGATAATTTCTTATGCAGATTTTTAAAACTGTCAGGTGTGGCCCATTTTATAAAAATAGTTTACCATTAATCTTTTTTTCTTCTATCACAACATGCTTTTTTTCTTTTCCTCTTAGGATGTTAATTTATCATGCAAAGGTTTTTTTCATTAAGTGCATTAATGCTTTTGTTTGTACAGGGTTTTTTCAAATCAGAAGAACTCCCCGTAGTTCCTAAATATAAATCCTTAGCAAATGACATGCCAAGATGATACCTCCATTCCACGTGGGAAAAGGCAGATCCAGCCATACCTCGGGACTCTAACCAGGGTTCCAGACTTTCGGTTGTACAGTGTCTCTGATAAGTCTCTCTTACAATAACTTCAGACGGACCATAATGGAACATTTTGTAGAAGAAACCGGCTTCTAGCAGTTGAATAGTGATGCTGGGAATAGATTTGGTTTCCCTGAATCATGGTTTCTCAGAGCAGCCCCAGCTTCTTTAGAAGTTCAGAACTGGTACCACTTCTTATCCTTATATTTTAGCATTAACTGCAAAGAAAAAATAGTCACCATTAGACGTGTAAAAATCTTCAAAAGTGCTAATCAAACAAGCTCCTAAGAAGTTAATCATGAATATCTCAGTGTATCTTTTATAAAATGTCCTGAATTTTGTAAAACAATGGAAAAGCTTTTTTAGAAAAACAAATCAAGCTGTAACGACTCAGCTGACAGGAAACCACTTTTAATGACTGAGACATATGGGAGTGGGTGGCGAGCACGTGGTCTGCCCGCGCACCAGGTTAGCAAGTGGCATGCAAGGTACACCCGCTGTATCAGCACAAACGGGTCATGCGCTTTGAGTTATCCCCGAAGATAACGAAGTACCAGTGTGTTACGGTATTTTCTAAGAAGCGTTTTTTCCCCCAAATGCAGGGAGGAATGATAGCAGTTATGCTGTAACGAGATTCAGGTTACCTTGCCTGCGGCACAGGATGTTACAGCTGCGTCTCTGTTTAAGCTTTCCTGTGCGGAGCCTAAATGTTTCCAGTTGTTACTGCATGAAGATGTCTATAGTTTCTTAGGCGGTTTACCTCATGTGCATGTTTGGAAAATGCTTCTGCACTGGTCATCATGCCCGCAGTTTTCTCCTCCAGCTCTCCCAGCCTCTGCCCCCTCTCGTCCAGTGCGATCCGCGCGCGAGTCAGCTCTCCCATCACCCCGCCGGCGGCGCCTTTCACCCCTTCGATGCCCCCGGGCCCAGGAATGTGCTGCGCGAGGCTGCGGGACGCTTTTCCTGCTGAAGCTTCCCCAACTGCGAATTCAAGCCATACCAGTTTAAAAGATTTGTCAGTCATTCAAATAGTTACAGTCAAGTTTATCACTGAAGTAGTTATATTAAATTCTACTGCCATAATTCACCAGTAAGAGACATATTTGACCCGATCATAGATTTGGAGATATGAGCAACCCAAGAAAAAAATGCCTACCAAAGAGACTGAGTCCCAGCCAAGATGGAGGGATAGGTAGAGACCCTTCGCTTCCTCCCACAACCAAAGGAGGACAACAACCAATCTGAAATCAATAAACAACCAAAAGCGCCAGAAAATCAAACTGCATAGAAAAAAATTAATTGGAACAACCAGACAGGGAAGGTGGTGGACCCAGCCTGCTGACTCAGAAAAACGAAGGGGACACCCTGACATGGGGGGCGGGGGGGGGGTGGGCTGCCCGCCCAGCTCAAGGGGACTCAGAGGTGGCTGTGGGTTACAGCTGGGGTTGCGGCGGTAGAAGAAACTCCCAGTCTCACAGGAGAGTCTGAGAGCCTGTTGAAAAGTGCGCTGGAGAGGAGGAGGCCAGCCATCCCCCCTCTGGCCCCTCCCCCACAGGCAGTGCCACAGGGCAGCAAGGAAGGTTGCCTGCCCTGGTGAATATCTAAGGCCCTGCCCCC
>PVKM010035156.1:0-15284 GCA_004027735.1 Carollia perspicillata
AACTTTGGGGCCTGCCAGGACCTGGACTTCTACAACACCAAATACGTCTGGAAGTCTGTGGTCCGAGGCCATTTCTGCTGGCTATAAACGGGGTCTCCTGAACCAGAGAGAGCGCACGGCTCTTCTTAAAATTGAAGGTGTTTATGCTCGACATGAATCTGAATTCTATCTAGGCACGAGATGTGCTTATGTGTACAAAGGAAAGAAAAACACAGTGACTCCTGGTGGTAAACCAGACAAGAGCAGAGCAACCTGGAGAAAGGTAACTCGTGCTCATGGAAACAGTGGCATGGTCTGTGCTCAATTCCGAAGCAACCTTCCTGCTCAGGCCATTAGACACAGAATCCATGTAATGCTGTACCCCTGGAGGATTTAAACTTATTGATAAATAACAACCCTGACTGTGTGGCTCGGTTGGGGGCCCTCCAGCAAAGCGAAGGGTTCCAGACTGGGGGACATGGTTGGGCTGCAGGTTCAGGCCCTGGTCAAGATGCAAAGGGGAGCCAATGGATGAATGTTTCTCCCACACGTCGATGGCTCTCATCGTCTTTTTCTCCCTCCCTTCCCCCTCAAATAAGGAAATAAAATCTATTTTAAAGAGTAAATTTTTAAAAAGAATCTCTTATGATACAAAGATCATCTGTATCTCTATGGGAGGCACTGGAAGTCTCTCTACATCTATACACTCTGCTTAAAACATCTCTAAGGTTGCATGTCCTCCAAATATTCATATTCCTAGTTGAACTTGGAGGTATATATAAATTGCATATTTACTGACTCTTACTTAACGATAAATATACATTTTATTATAACATTGTATTTATATTATTTATTCATATATGTATGTACTACATATCATATTTTATATTTATTATAACATATATCTTATTTAGGGATTATACTAAATACTCTATTATACTTTATTTATATTTCTTTTGTTGTTTGCATGGTGAATGACCACTCCTCTAATGGAGACCCAGAGTGATTTGAGGCAAAAACAGATTTAAATCTAGTTATCACAAGCTCTGGAATAGGACTAGGTCAAGCTCTGGGATCAGAGTCCCTGAATTCAAAGCCCAGCTCTGACTCTTCAAGCACCAGAACCCTTCGGCAAATTATTTACTCTTATCTGCAAAATGGGGGAATCATAATCATAGTCATAGCATTGTTATAAGGATCAAATAAAGTAATTCACTCACTAATTATGTACCAAGCATTGCTAGGCACTGGGTTTGGGGAGAGAGGAACAGTGAATTAATGTATGCACAGGACATTTAATAAATGTGGACTGTTTTTATCTAAAAGCACATACACACTTGGGATTTTATATAAAGAAGTTTTAAGCTGCAGAAACAGGAATGAATTATTTATCTAGCCTCCAATGTCATGGAGGTGAAGTGGGGATGACCATACAATGGTGTCCACTTACATGAAAGTATTGTCTGATTGAGGCTCCGAAGCAAAACACCTGTTGATTGATTCAATATGTGCATTGAGCAATTTATGCAATGTATTAATGCATTCTCTGTGCACTAAAACTGGTGGTCAGGTGTTTTAACCTTTCCTTCGGATCCACATCGGTGTAAACTTAGAACAGCAAGGAAAGCATGAATAATCACTGAAGGGGGGGTGTGACTCATGTGCATGGTTATTAATATTGGTGATACAAGTTTTTTAAAGGTCACTCACTATTCTGTGAGAGGATTAAAAACCCCATTTCATCTGTTGGATTCTTCTGCCCTTCCCCAAGAGTAACATTCCCTGCGATACATGTTTTTATCAGTTTAAAATTCTGTAATGATGATTTAATGCTTCACTGTTTAAGCCAGGGTGCCATTTCTGGGAGACTTGGGACATGGCAGGGGAAGGGAGAAGCCAAAATAATATGGTGTATCTTCCTGAAGCTTTTCCTATTTTTCCCAATTTTCATGTTGAAATTAACAAGGATGTAACACGGAACAGAATGCAAATCCACCTGATTTCAGAAAATAACACATGAAACAAAAGAAGAAATTGCTCTTGCACCAGCCTTTTGAGAGCATATTTGGGGTGCAGGGGCTTTCGTCTCTTTGGGGGAAAGGTCAGCAAGCACCAGGCATCAGGAATGGGTTTTCCATCTTGTCACATTGTCAGCCACAAGGTGTTTAGGATCACTTTTAAATATGGCTTTAGTTTTTGCCTATTTTAATTTTTTTTTATTTTCTGCTGCCTACTGAAGCTAGAAACAAATCATCATAGGCCATGAAAATGAGTGTAGTGAAACATTACTGACCAGGACCCAGTGCCCGAGCTTAGAAACAGCATTCGTGAAAACCTTGCCCTCTCTACTACCAAAATCAGACAGGAAGGTATCTCTGTGTTACCCGAATAACACAAGGTGCTCAAAGAAGACCTGAGAAAAGGAATTAATCAGAGTATAAAATTTCCCCTAAAGTTAGTCTTGAAGAAGATTGTAAACCAGCTTGAAGGAATTTGCTTAACCTTCAGAGCTTTGTCCAAAATGTTAGTCACTCAAAATCTAAGAAGTGAGTCAGCTGTAAAACCCAGTCACTCTACTTCATTAATCTGCTTTTATTCTTTCCGGGGCACTTACCGCTGTCAGAAACTATCTTCATCATTCGTTTAAGTTGTTTATTGTCTGTCTCATCCACCTCAAAACTTCAAAAGTGGAGTCTCCCTTATCTCCAGCATCTAGCCAAGCAACCTGCTGTTATACTCTATACTTGGCACTCAACATATATTTACTTGCTGAATTTCTTTATAAGATTCCGCGATGACCACTTTTTGTCACTTGCCTATCTGTCAAATACTTAAACCAAGGATAGGAGAAAGTGTATCTGACCTCTGCAAAAGAGCCGGGACCTATCTGGAGTGACTGTCTAGCTGTACTTTCCGCACCTTGGCCATCGCCAATGCTGACTCTTTCAGGAGGGCAAAGCGGTCTTGATAGAAAACGGGTATACATCTCTCCTTACGACCGAAACTAATGGTTCCCTGCGAATCGCACCTTTATATAATCTGCAGTTTCGTACTTTGAGAGATTAAATAGCACCTATTGTTGAAGACAGGTAATTACTCGTCTGTTTAAAAGAATGTGGCACCTAGCCGCATTAGGGATTTAACGCCGGCGGGCACACCGGGGGCAGGGCAACCGAAGGGCCGGGCCCTGAGCCCCGCGCGTCGGAACGCACGTGGACCACCGCACCCTGGGTCCCAGCAGCGCGGTTCCAAATTTCTAGATGGAGTTGCTCTGCGCTGAGGGTACCACTCCCATCCTCAGGGAGGAGCCCGCCCCCTGCCGGGCTGGGTGGGCACGAGCCGCCCGTTTCGGACCCCCGGGGAGCGAGCGACCCGAATCGGAAGGCCCAGGCGGGCGTGGGGCAGGATAGGTGCTCACCGCTGCGGAGCCTGCTGCCGTCGCCGGCCTTGCCGAGGGCGCTGCTGGAGCAGCCCATCGTGGTGCCGCCGCGGGCAGGAGTGCGGCCCGGCGCGCGAGTGCAGCCACCTGCCCCGCTCCACGCAGTATCCGTCCGGGAGCCTGGATCCCCCTGCGACGACCACCGCAGCGCAGAAGTTCCTCCAACCTGGGCGGCCCGGCTCCCGCGGCTGTGGGGCGCAAGCGCACTCTGCTGAGCGCCGGCCTGCGGGTGCGCACCTGGAGAGGAAAGGGAGCCACGCAGAGCGCCCGGAGTCGGGGAGCCGAGAGCTAGGAAGCGGAGAGGACGGGGACGAGGAGCCTGGTGCAGTAAAGGCCGAGAGGAAAGCAGGAGTAGAAATGAGGTCGCGGGAGTGGGAGGAGGGATCATCTGAATAATCACTAAATAGCTGGGGAGAGGAGGAGGCGACTGTGGCCAGTGGCTATTGATTGGTAGACTAGATGTGCGATGAGCCTTAATCTTACATAACTTCAGTACGGTTACCACAAGGAAGTGCGAGGTTGATACAATACTATTTAATCCACCCTCGTATTCAACTTTGGTCCGTCGTCCAACCCAGGACCACATGTTGCATTTAGTTGTTGTATCTGTCTACTTTGCTCCCAACATCTGAGGTCGCTCCCTCAGTTTTGTCTTTCGTGACCAGGACAGTTTGTAAGACAACAGTTTGGGTTTGTCTGATGTTTCCTCCTGGTTATTTTCAGGTGATGCTGTTTGGGCGGGAACACATACTGTCTGTGTGTTCATATTAAGAGGCACATAATGTCAGTTTGTCCTATTATTGATGGTGTAGTTAAGGCAATATTTGTTAAGTTACTTCAATGAAAAGTTATTTTACTCTTTGTAACTTATGGGGAGAGACTTTAAGTAAATATTCGAATTCTCGGCAAACTTGTATCTGCCACTTTCAGCATATAGTAATATTCTTGCCTGGATCAATTATTTTTACAGTGGTTACAAAATCATAATTTTTCTCATTACAGCATTCCTTTTACCTAATACTTTAATGGAGCACTTTCCCCTTTCCTCCCTTTATTACTCACTTAGGCAATACTCATGGATCTTTACATTATTCAGTGGGTTATGTTATCATCTGTGTTAGTTTGTTAGGGCTGCCATAACGACGTACTGCACATAGGGTGATTTAACAAATTTATTTCCTAGAAGTGTGAAATCAAGGGGTGTCGGTAGGGCTAGTTTCCTCCAGAGGCCTCTCTCCTTGGCTGGTAGATGGCAGTCTTCTCCACGTGTCTTCACGCGGTCTTCCTGCGATGCGTCTGTCTTAATCTCATAAGGACACCAATCGTATTGGCGTGGCGTTCACCCACTTGACCTCATTTTACCTTAATGACCTCTTTAAAGGCCCTATCTCCACATACAGCTACACTATGAGGTGCACGGGGCTAGGACTTCAACGTATAAATTTTGGGCTGCCAAGTCCAGACTTTAACACCATCATTATTGTTGTGCTCAGATTGTCTAAAATTTGAGATATTTCCCTGTACGGGTCATGGGATACAAACAAAACCACGGTCTTTGCCATGTTCACAGGCCTCTCCTCTTCTTCCCACCCTCCTTTTCTTCCTTCCCCTTCTCTTTCCCTCCTGATCTGCTCTCTCCTTTCTCTTTCTTCCTCTTCCTCTTCCTCTCCCTCTCCTTCCTGCACTGCAGGCCTGGCAAAGCCTTGGCCACCTAGCAATTAGTTCAGAGATCCCTTCAAATAAAGATGAGACTGGAGATTTTTGAGGAAGGGCCCTTCATAACATTACACATAAGTTGTCAATTACTTTTTAGAATTTGCCTGGGCTATCTTACTCTTCCTCAGATAGAATTATCAGCCAAGCCATGGTCTTCCGTTTTCTTCAGAGGAAGCATTTGAGAATCGGGGGAATAATAATCTGGTCTCCTGTGGATGTTAGGAAGTGTTTCTCATGAGCTACTTCAGCTTTTGCTCAATGGGCTCGGAATGAAGTGGCAGTAGGAACAGGCGCAGCAGTCAGGTGTGGACTCCACACCGTGTTCCCCCACTTCCCAAACCGGGCGGAGCGCCCTGTTTGCCAGCAGCAGCAGCGACAGTGACCCACTGCCAGCTTCTGAATGGGCCCTTTCTTTGAGAGGACCCGCCAGCCACTTCATGGAAGAGGGATCGGACCTCTTTGGGGACAGTCGATAGTCTTTACCGTAATAGACATTAGGTTAGACTTACTTTTCCTGCCCATTGTGCCTCTGCTAGCACCATCCCTTAGTGGATGGCAGGTATCTTCAAGACATCACACATCTATCGAGACATTACATTCACACTGTACTGTATCAAAGAACTCACTTACTGTGAAACCAGGAATAGGGTCATTCCTATGTCGTTTACCGGTCTTTCCATATACCTCATTGTCCAGGAGGAGCTACACCCATAAAACGGTGGGCGGGCACATTAAGCACTGTTGTGGCATGGGCCATGTTAAACACCTCTGAAGGCTGGGGTGCTGCCCTGTGGTTTGCAGTGTTCTCTGAACCAGTGACTAATAAATGGCTCAGCTTCCTCCATGACCAGTATTTACAGGTCTGGGTCTTGCTCTCCTGGCTTCTTGTTCATTTGGTGAAGTACAAAATAAAAGCCTTTTCTGCTTAACTGAGCTAGTTTGTTTCTGTTGCTTACAAAAGTATCCAGACTAACAATATACAATGCTGACCCTACCTCCCCTCTGCCTGACCACTCTCATTCTTAGCAATTGCCTGTCCTGTCTATTCCTTTAGTCTTGGTAACACCTGATCGTAACTGATACTGTAATTCTAAAGGCCAGTAGACCTCGATGTGTTATATCTAGAAGGCAGTGATTTAAAAATCTTTTCACCTCCAAGGACTCCTTTTATCATTTTTCTTTGACATACCTACGTGTCACTGTTGCCACAATTTTGCATTTATTATCTATTTCTCCATTAAGAAGTCAGTGACATTTTGAGATCAGCAGGACATGCAGTGTTACAGTATTAAGTTGATTAACTCTGGTTAAAAGCAAAACACATTGATATCTTAGCCTGTGCAATTATGGCTTTATTAAAGGGTACATTGCAGACTTTTCATATTATTGAAAATAATATGTAAATTTTCATACTTTTGTGAACACTTAGGAACACAGGATTCCCATGTATGCTAAA
Organism: Carollia perspicillata; assembly: GCA_004027735.1. Taxonomy (NCBI): domain Eukaryota; kingdom Metazoa; phylum Chordata; class Mammalia; order Chiroptera; family Phyllostomidae; genus Carollia; species Carollia perspicillata. The sequence continues at coordinate 6,591 of PVKM010035156.1, forward strand.
ATTTAAAAACTGACTATAAGAAATATAAAAATAACCAAAACACCAAACTTTACAGACACCACTTGACTTTCTAAAAGCGTCGGTGATAAGTACTCCTCCACAATAAAATGGTGAATAAAGTACCCTGAGTAGTTTGTATCCAAGAACATAAAAAACATGTTTCCTTTCATGGAAAAGCGGCTTTAAAAAATAGGAGAACGTGTTTCTCTGGCTTATTTTTCATCTGATGCGCTCTAGAGCATTCTCAGTCCAACAAAAAGCGTATAGGAGAACTATTTTGGAATCTGCATTTTTGTGGAGGCAGAAAGGGTGGACGTGAGTGAGTAACATTCCTTCCCACCTGTCCTTCAGAGGTTGAGAATTCTTGTAGAGGGGTGTGTGTCTGTGGTCACCTGAAAGGCCACCAACATTCCCTGGGTTTACAGGGTCCTTTCACTGGGACTCATGGTCCCTCCCTCATCCCACCATATTTGGGAGCATACTCAGTGCCGGGGGTGATTTAAGAATGCGAAGGCTGAGTTAGACAAATAGAGTTCCGAATTACTAATGGCTACTTTGTAATCTGGACACTGAATAAGTAATAGTTGATCATAATGAACATGATAGTTTTAACCATGTAACAGTAAGGGGATGGGTTAATGAGTATCAGATGAACTTGCATTTGCTCTAACAGGGAAGGCAGCTTGTCACTTTTAAGGCCCACAGCAAGTAAAAACCAGCAACATAAAAGCAGGCGCCTGCGGTTTTCAGAAACTTGGAGCAGGGATTTAGGTGAAGGAAAACTAAAGGCGAGCCTTATGTTAATTCTGTCCTATCACCTTTACCTGTCTGTAGTCTTTCAAGATCACTCTGAAATGCTCCAGACTAGTATCCAGAAAAAAATAATGTCTGCATGGCGAAGTCCTTTCTCAAAGCATATATGTTTCCCAACTCTTTAGAATTAAGATTTAACAACTGTTAGCCCTTTGCTGCATTTGCTCTACCTACTTGTCATCTACATTTATTTTAGCAATTTGAAAATAAGTTGCAGATATCACGACACCTACCTATATATTCTTCATTGTACATCTCTTTAGGCTAAGTACTTTCTCTGTGTGACTTCAAGTAGATATATTTATTATTTATTTATCTTTTTTTTTTTAGAGAGAGGGGAAGGGAGGGAGAGAGGGAGAGAAACATCGATCAGATGCCTCTTGCACACCCCCAACTAGGGACTGGTGACCTTTCAGTTTGCAGGCAGGCGCTGAATCCACCGAGCCACACCAGCCAGGACTAAAGTAGCTATTTTTAACAGTAACAGTAACCTTCCAACACAGGGATCAGCAAACTGGCCTGCAGACCAAGTCCAGCCAGCGGCCTGATTTTGTAAATAATGCTCTATCGGGACACAGCCATGCTCACTCATTTCCATGTTGTCTGTCCCTGCTTTTGTGCTACAACATCAGGGTTGAGCAGTTGCCACAGAGACCACATGGCTCAAAAGGCCTAAAATGCCATTTGGCACTCTCATAGAAAACATCTGCCTACCCCTGCGCTAATAAAAACTGCGAAAACACTCACAAAATCTTCATGAGCCAAAGGATTTGACTGTCATTTCTGTGAGGCGAGGGCTCCTTCCTCTGGTGTGTAGGTTTTGTGATGTCGTGGATGACTTCAGTTGTGGGTGGCTGGCTGTGACGGGGAGTTGGGGCGGTAGCAGTAGGACAGAGGAAGAGAACTAACACCCACTGCGTACTTACTCTACACAGGGCCCTGTGCAAGGTGCTTCGTACACTATTAGTTTACTGTGACCCTCACAACAATACTATGAGGGAGACAGCATTAGTCTAATTTTATTGATGAAGAAGCCAAGGCTTACCCAAAGTCATGCAGATATTAAAGAGAAAAGCAAAGAACCTAAGTCTGTCCTAAGAAGAGGCAGCAGAATCAGTCAAGATTCCCCAGGAAGAATTCTCAAGCATTTTGTGGTCATGACTCACACACAAAATGAGTGCTTTGGACTTCTCTGGCTTCTAGCACAAAACTCGGTATGACTGCTGGGAGAAAGCAACCAAGACCGTTCTTTAACCTGGAGTGGGGACATGAACTAAAGACCAGTAACTTGGTATCATATAATGAAAAGCACCTCAGGAAACTCACCTCTAGTGTTTAACCATTCTCTCTCTAAAATGGAGGTAATAACCCGATTACTTTGGGGAAAGTGAGTATCAAAAAGCTTTGAAAGTATAGAGCTCAATATAAAAGTGTAAAGCATCATTGTTTAGTTTTCTCTATCTAGGCAAAACTAATTTTGGCTCAAAACTAATTTGGCTATCTCACTTTTTAAAAGATTTTATTTATTAATTAGAGAGAGGGGATAGGAGGGAGAGAGGAAAACATCAATGTGTGGTTGCCTCTCACATGCCCCGCAACTGGGGACCTGGCCCACAACCCAGGCATGTGCCCTGACTGGGAATCCAACTGGCAACCCTTTGGTTCACAGGCTGGCACTCAGTCCACTGAGCCATATCAGTCAGGGCAGCTATCTCATTCTTAAGTTCTCTACTTCTCAAATTTTAGTACTGATAATAACAATTATCAAGACTGCTTATTAAATTCAGATTCCAAGGCCCAGAGATTTCTTCTACAGACCTGGGTGAGGCCCAGGAGTCAGAATTCAAGGTGATTCCGAATCAGACCATCTGGGAGTCATAAGTTGAAAAATACTGCTTTAAGACATAACTGACATTCCACAAGATCTATTTAAAATAACCACTTTATGGTGAACACCTAAGGCTCTGCCACCCATACATAACAGGCACCACCTGACCAAAAATGACTCAAACAGAAGAACAAATCAAAGCCCCAGAGCCAATACTCTTAAGTGACCAAGAGACAGCCAACCTATCAGATGCACAGTACAAAACACTGGTAATCAGGATACTCACAGAATTGGTTGATTTTGGTTGCAAATTAGATGAAAAAATGAAGGTTACACTAAGTGAAGTGAAGGAAAATGTACAGGGAACCAATACTGATGGAAAGAAAACTGGGACTCAAATCAATGGAGTGGACCAGAAGGAAGAAATAACCAAACAGGAGAGAATGAAGAAACAAGAATTCAAAAAAATGAGGAGAGTCTTAAGAACCTCCAGGACATCTTTAAACATTCCAACATCCGAATTATAGGAGTACCAGAAGGGGAAGAGGAAGAGCAACAAGTGGAACACTTATTTGAGCGAATAATAAAGGAGAACTTCCCCAATCTGGCAAAGGAAATAGACTTCCAGGAAGTCCAGGAAGCTCAGAGAGTCCCAAAGAAGTTGGATCCAAGGAGGAACACACCAAGGCACATCATAATTACATTATCTAAGATTAAAATGAAGGAGAGAATTCTAGAAGCAGCAAGAGATAAGGGGACAATCACCTACAAAAGAGTTCCCATCAGACTGTCAGCTGATTTCTCAAAAGAGACCTTACAGGCAAGAAGGGGCTGGAAAAAAGTATTCCAAGTCATGAAACACAAGGACCTACATCCAAGACTGCTCTATCTAGCAAAACTTTCATTCAGAATGGATGGGCAGATAAAGTGCTTCTCAGATAAGATCAAGTTCAAGGAGTTCATCATCACCAAGCCCTTACTATATGAAATGTTAAAGGGACTTATTTAAGAAAAAGATAAAAATGATGAACAGTAAAAGGACAGTAAACTCACAGTTATTAACAACCACACCTAAAACAAAAGCAGACTAAGTGGACACCTAAAACAGGAACGGAGCCACAGAAATGAAGGTCACATGGAAGGTTAGCAACAGGGGAGTGGGAGTAGAGGGTGGGGAGGAGGTACAGAGAATAAGTAGCATAGACGGTGGGGAGAAAATAGACAGGGAGAGGGCAAGAGTAGTGTGGGGAATGTAGAAGCTAAAGAACTTATGACACGTGGACATGAACTAAAGAGGGGGAGTGTGGGTGGGAGGGAGTGTGCAGGGTGGAGGGGAATGAAGGGGGGTAAATGGGACAACTGTAATGGCATAATCAACAAAATATATTAAAAAATAAAATAACCACCTTATTATTAAAAAGGAGCTTTTCACGTAACAATTAACACATGCTGGTAAATAATTTAATGGAAGACAATTCAAGCAGTGCTGAACTATATAAAGTGAAAAGTAGATGTCTGCTCCTCACCACTTACTCTTCTCATCTTTCATGAAAAGTTTGATAATTAGCTTTCCAGACTTGAATTTTCCATGCAAATACCAACACATATATTGGTTAAGAATGACAAGCATTTGATGTTCAGATATACTTGTTCACGTCTTTGAACTGTGACTGTTTGTGTGCACGGAGTTCCTAAAAGTTGAACTGCTAGGCCAAAAGATTCAAACAGCACAGAAGGAATAAAATATAGTGTATCCCCACCTCCTTCCAGCCTTCAGTCCCACTCCTGAAACTGTTGTGGTCTTGTGTGTCCCTATACAAAATGCTTATGTGGGTAGGTTCATTTTTTTAAAGATTTTATTTACTCAGTTTTTAAAGAGGGGAAGGGAGAGAGAAACATCAATGTGTGGTGCCTCTTGTGCACCCCCTACTGGGGACCTGGCCCAAAACTCAGGCATGTGCCCTGACTGGGGACTGAACCTACAACCCTTTGGTTCACAGGCCAGCACTCATTCCACTGAGCCGCACCTCAGCCTGGGCAGGTTCATTTCGCTTTGCCACATTGTCCGTCTGTCCTTCACAAGTGCCTACCCCCCTAACCTATTTTATATCTAATGTTCATCTTTTTGGTGACAATTTTAGTGGCTTCATTGTCTCCAAGCCCCATTAGTAATGGAATGATTGATTAGCATGATGTTTCTATTAATGATGAAAACTTTGGGATCTTCTCCCAGGGGTCTTCAGTCACGGATAAAGAGTCTCCAGGGATTTAAATACATTTCTAAGAAAACAGTAGCCTCTGAAATAAAATTTTGAGCATGAAGTCATTTCTTAAAATTCTCTAAACTTACAGAATTGTAACATTTAAATCCATGTTCCACTTTTTATTTCCCACCAAATTCCAGACAAATGAATGCCATATTCCAGCCAAACAGTGGAATCCATTCTCTGATGATGTTCTTTCAGCTCTGCCTGTGCTCCTCTCCAACTCGAACGCCTGCCCCCTTGGTTTCCATTAGTCCTGCAGGGAGCCTGACTTCAGATCTCAGCCCTTGCTGTGTTGACCTTTACTAACTTATCAAACCGCTTTTCTCTTTGGTTTTATCCTCTGTGAAATAAGGATAGTATTTCACTGCAATGGTTCATACATCTGAATCACTGCAGTGAAATACTGGTTCAGATGTATGAAATTTGCATTCAGGTTTATACAGAAGTCCTAACTATTCTCCGTATTACTCTCCTGTATGGCCCAGCTAGACGGTGGGTGCTTTAAGAACAGGTACCATGTCTTTCCTCTGTACATTCATAGTGCCTAGAGCAGGGGTGTCACACTCATTTTCCCTGGGGGCCACATCAGCCTCGTGGTTGCCTTCAAAGGGTGGAATGTAATTTCAACTCCTTAACAGTTATGGAGTAGTGACATTTATACAGTCCTAAAATTATTTCGGCCCTTTGAAGGCAACTTTGAGGCTGATGTGGCCCCCAGGGAAAATGAGTGTGACACCCCCAGCCCAGAGTGCTGAATTTGTCAGATGTTTGTTAAACTGAATAAACACGTTATGCTATTTGTGTAAGTCTTTCTCCAAGCGTAGCTATAAGGTTGCTGTGTGACCAAGGCCTAACACAGGACCTGGCACGTGGTGGGCTATGCACAGTCTGTAACCATTTCATGCTTCTACAAGGCAGCTAGATTTATTTATATTGTCTTTTCATAGGTTTTGTCTTCTCAATAAGTCTGTTCTTTCCACGTCAAGGGCCTAACAACCATGTTTGATGATGACAGGGAAAAAATGTTTAATCTAAACATTTCCAAATTGTACCTGCAATGAATTGTATGTAGTATTCTTAAGTAGGTAAGTCCATTTTTACAATAGGATTCCGACCACAAATGAAACCCTGACACGGATCCAAAAAGAGCCCAGGATTACAAGAGGAGCTGGGTGCTTTAGCTTTCACTCTAGGTAGCAGCGCCACAAATTCTTCAGCTTTCAATCAGTAAAATTAACAAGGAACAAGAACAAAGCTTAATGTTTAGAACTAGATTGATAGAGAAGGGCACATCATCTGGGTTTGCACAATGTTAAGTAATTTATATCTAATTGTTAAAGCAAGTAGTATGATAACCTAGCTCCACTTGGTTGGTTAATTGCATGTCAAAGTGGGATGCACAGTTGAATAAACTTCAACTGTGAGGTGACCTACAGTACAGACCCAGGCACAGGTATCGGCTCTAGCTCTAATAATACACTAGATACAGAGACTTGAGACTAAACACATTACTTATAACACTTGGTGACTGTTAAAATAATAATGTAAGCGGTTGCTGATGTAGGAACAGCCAAACATATGGATTTTTATTTATGAGTTTATTTGAGCCAAACTGATGATGACATATGTGGGGAGGAAGATTTCAAATGCTCCAGAGAATACGTTTTGCAGCTTCTTTCATGCATTTAAAATTAAGGAGGGAGCTCAGTTGGTTAGAGCACAGTCCCTACACACCACGGTTGTGGTATTGATCCCCAGTCAGGGCACATACAAGAATCAACCGATGAATGCATAAATAAGCGAAACATCAAATTGATGTCTCTCTCTCCCTTCCTTTCTCTCTCTCTAAAATCAATAAATGAAACTCAGTAGGGGATGTAAGGGAAGATTGAAATAAAGCAAGGTGTAGACTGGATTACAATAGTTAACAAAGGTGTGTTAACCTAGACGCACCAAATTAATGAACCGGGCAGGCTTAAAACCTTTCACGAAAGAATGTATAGACCTGGAGCATGACTACCCACCACCATCTGCCCAGTTAGTAATTTATGGTCAGAGCACGTGAGGTTACTTTCCGCAGAACCCATTTTTTCATCCACACCACGCTCCTGGCACAGTTCAGTTAGCCTTTTGGTTCCTATTCCTCCTGACCTTCTCCAGAGTACAATAACCCCCGAAAATAGCTTACCTACTGGGCTGATTTTACTTATGATTTGTAACTAGACATTTATATCAAGGTCCAAGTTCTCGACAAAAACGATGTGTTAAACTAGACCTGTTTATCGTTCTCTCTGTGCAAATTCGGCTTACAAGTTGATACTAACACGGCCAAAAAAGAGGTGAGTTTGGGGAAGGCAGCGTGGGACGCCTAAGTTCTCCGAAGAATCGGCCACTTGGGCGCCGGCAGGCGAATGCACGCTGCAGCTTCAGCCCCGGCGGAACTGAACGCGGAGGACAGATCCGGCTTGCGACGCACTGCAGTCCTCCCGGTCTCTCCCAGAGCCCCGGGGCAGAGATGAGCTCCGCAGCGATAAGACTTTGGTTCAGCCACCTCCGCCTCTTCGCACCGCTCCTCCGGCCTCACCTTCAGGCGGCTTCTCCAAATACCAACTAGCTAGGCTGTTTTTAGCTCTCGGTCTGCAGTTAGAAGCGAGAGTAACGTTGCGGGCACAGGCTATAGGCCGCAGCACTGCTAGCCTTACCGAGACAAGGACACGGTAACTAGCGGTACCTATAGCAACTGGTGGCGGTCCTTTCCTTCTTGCCCTGCCTTTTCCGCTGACGATTTGCTTCCGCTTCCGGTTCCGGAACCCAAATTGAGCCGCAAATAGCTTTGCATTGTGGGGAATCTTTCCTTTCTGGTTTCCCGGCCATCTTGGCGGCTGTGCTGGGTGAGTGGTTGGATCTTTAGGCCGCAAAGGGAACCCACCGGGTTGCCGTTTGGACCCGCGGGTCTTAAACTTACTGTTATCTGCTCTGTGTGTTCCAGGTAGGGGTCCGTCCCGCACCTAAGGCAGAAAGATGGTGGCCGCAAAGAAGACGGTGAGTGAAGCGGGCCGAGGCAGTGAAGAGATTCACGTGGAGAGATGAGTCCCGGCCGGGGCGGGCAGATCTGAGCACACTGGGCGGACAGCATGCCCGGTGGCATTTGGGGGGTCCTAAAAAAAGCCCAAGAGGGCTTCTCAGTGGCTTCAGACCCTCGATTTCGGAGGTTTTGTTATTGGGCTCGGCTTCCAGAAAGCTGGGGCCAGGTTTGAGGTGGTTACAAACAAGGCCTTAAGATACATGTTAAATGTTTGCTTTGTAGAAAAAATCGTTGGAGTCGATCAACTCTAGGCTCCAACTTGTTATGAAAAGTGGCAAGTACGTGCTGGGGTACAAGCAGACTCAGAAGATGATCCGACAAGGCAAAGCCAAACTGGTCATCCTCGCCAACAACTGCCCAGCCTTGAGGTATGCAGAGGACCTGACGTGTGTGCCGTCCACTGCGAGCGAATATGCAGAGTGTAAACTTGCAATATGGGTAGCGTGGACTCGGTTTTTACGTAAAATTTGTTTTACAAGTGAACAGTAGAAAAATGACTTCAGGTGGTTATTGTGGTTCCCACCCCCACCTCCCAAGCCTGTTTTCTCCTTGTGTAAGCTTACCTCATGGGAGAAATGTGGCAGAAGGGATGAAAACCAGTGTCAGAAGGTTGAGGGAAGCACATACATGTAATTCGTTTTTACATGTCTTGAGTGCTGTGGCCTGCCTTTTAGCTTTGAGATGCTTTACAATGTGCTTCA
>PVKM010035157.1:0-15274 GCA_004027735.1 Carollia perspicillata
TGCTCTGGTAAGTGGGGGCCTCCATCAGTATTGCATGCCCCCTGGGAAGCATCTTGGATGATCTCGATTATTATCTTCAGCTATGTCCCAGCTATAACTTTACCTGACTCCTCAGCTCCTCAGGCTCATTCTGAGCCTGACCTGACAACCGCACACTGCCTCTACAGTCGGAGCAGCCCAAGTTTCCCCTTCTGATCCACCTCATGTTGCCATTTCTAGGGTCTTTCTCGGATCTCGTCCACCCAGCTGAGCCTTGGCGGAACCTGCCATAGCTGATTATCCAGGCTGAACACGTGTGTGTGAGCCTAGCCCAGGCCCATGCCCATGCCCATCAGGAAGGCCTAACCTCATCCTGGGCCCTGGCTCTGGCTCAGTGCCTCTGGCATCTGTTGCACAATTGGGCACCACGGGGAACGCATGACTGCCATCTACAAAGACAAAGATGGAAAATATGAGCCATCCATTTGGCAACAAAGTTGGCATCTTCCTCCATTCATTCTGCCAAGTCCTGACCAAAAGATCTTGGCCTGCTTATTGCCCAATGCAGTCAGTCCAGACTCAGGGTGGCTCAGGTCATGGTGTGTAGCCAGCTGTAAGAAGATTTGTATATGCAAGAAAAGGACGGAGAAGGGGATCCAGACTCCATATCGGCTTGTGGCCCCCCTCCACCAGACTCACACTAGAGGCAAATCTAGAAAACCTTCATGAAACCTAACAGAAAACTTGTTCTTGTTATTATTATTTAGAAATGACAAAACAGAACATACTCTATTTTTAAAAATTTTTGATTTGGTTTTCATAGAAAAAAATGGAGTATTTTTTCTATCCATATAAAGCATGTGCAATGTTTTTTCCAGGAATAAGGGAAGCTGGAGAATAGGTGAAGAAATTAAGTACATGGAACAGGGTATGTGTCATAATGTCGGCAAGAGCTGTGTCCACGCCGCCTGCAGAGTACTAATCGTATGTCCCAAACAATTTTGAAGGCACTGTAAAGAAGCCAGGAAGAAAATTAAGCACTTGCATCTACACTTAATGTCATTTATCCTCTTCCCAAATCGTTCGAGTTAAGCGTTGTTTCCCCCACTTTACAAATGAGGAAAGCGAGGCAGCCTCAGAGAAACTGGAAGACTGTTCAAGTTGCAAAACTAACAGGTGGCTGGATTGAGAGTGGAGCCCAGTCTACCAGTCACGAAAGCTTAGAACGGCCTCTCATTAAAAACTTGTCGTTAATTTAGACAACCATCTTCCCCCTGAAGCATACGCCAAAAGAAGTTTACCCACATTCCAAGACAATGTCGTCAGGGAAAGCATGGTCAAGTTACCATCGAAGGAGTGCTTCCAGTTCATTTCCCAAAACTACTGTTAGATGGTGAGTTTGGTAATTGGTTCCCTTTTAATAGACTATTTATTTTAAGCTGGCTGGCCTGGTGATGCAAGAAGCAGGGGAAGGAGCTTGGTTTGAAGATAGATTTCTAATCTTCTGGGAAGTGTTTCTACTTTAATAAGTTTTGACTTCCCAAAGAAAATTTTAAGGATGGTCAGTCACGACCTGCTGAGCTGCCAGCTCTGTGGATACACACACGCCCACGTGTACACGCACGTGCATACAGGAAGGCATCTTGCAGCTGGGGCCATGAATGCTGCTTTCTAGGGGAGCAGTCCACTGGAGTCAGTGGGAAGGAGGCTTTGGGCAAGAAAACTTTTCTTTTTCCAACTTGGGTCCAGTAATTGGGGACCTGCAAATTAACTGACAATAGATAGGTTAACAGGGGAAAAGACAAGCTTTATTTATACCGACACACAAAACTACTCAGTGATGAGTAACTCACTTGATTGCCAGGAATAAAAAGGTTTATATACCAAATTAAGCTAAAGCGGGAAGGAGTTAGGACTTCAATGGGAAGGTTCCATGGGGTTTTTGGATGCTAATGGAAATGGGCAGTCCATCTCTAGGGCAGCTGCATTCACAGAAAACTCCCCCTGGGGTGGGGGGTTAATGACAGGTGTATATTCTGAAGGCTTTGCTTGAGTCAGTTGAGTGGAATCAAGATGCCTTCTGTACCTCCTTTAACTCAAATGTTTTCACTTTAAAATCAACTCTGGGGTCTGAGTACCTCCCTCCCCACATTCCCCCACCTGAAACTTCCCCGGGAGTTTCACCAAAAAGAAGAAAAAGGAGAAGGAGAAGCAGCAGCAGCAGCTAGACTAGTTGCTAGGAAGAGATTGGGGTTAGAAGTTTCAAGAAAGAAGCAGGCAAAGGGGGAGAAAAACAAAGATTGAAACAGACTATAAACCTGATTTCTAGGTCCAGAGAGCAGTCGGTCAAAATTTCTGCACGTTGGATTCGAAGCATCTTCAATGAGGTTGATGGCGGCAATCCCACAGGTGACTGGAGCAGAGCGTGGAAGTTGCAGGTGGTCTAGTGAATTTCTGAGTGGCTGACCCACACTGCTGTAGCAATAAGTCCTTTTAAATTAAATTAAGTTTTTCAGCTTTAGTTTACAGAATTTCAGGGAAGAAAAGTTGTATTTTTCAGTGATGCCAAATCAGGAAAGTAGGAGAAAAAAATTGGAAACATTAATTATCAACAACATGTGTAAGACAGCAGGGTAAAATTTACAAAGAGGTGAAAAATAGCTCAAAGACAATGAACAGGACTCAAATCTGATAACAATCAAGGGTGGGTTATTATTTTCCACTAAAAGAAAATTTCTCTCTACAATCACCCCCATTTGATCAGAGATAATCAAAGTAAGATTATTCTTGTTCACGAAATAAGTCTAGTGTCACTATATTTGGCCTGATCATTTATATAAGGGAGAAAAGATTAGTAATTGACCACATAGATCTTTTTAAGTTTGTTTTGCTATAACTTTTTTTAAGACTTTATTTATTTTTAGAGAGAGGGAAAGGGAGGGAGGGAGGGAGAGAAACATCAATGTGTGGTAGCCTCTCACACACCCCCTACTGGGGACCTGACCTGCAACCCAGGCATGTGCCCTGACTGGAAAGGAATTGAACAGGATATCCTTTGCTTTGCAGTCCAGCACTCTAACTACTGAGCCATGCCAGCTAGGGCTAGAAGTTTTATAAGGAACCTCAGTTTGGACTTTTAAATGCCTTGTAATCCAAGCCAAGAACTTGCTGAACTTCATCTGCAGTACCTATACATTTGGGTGATTTTTCTCTTCTTGAGGTCCCCAAAATATTCTAAAGTCTCTGGGCTTGCCAGAGAGTGGCCTTCCTTACCACCTGTATGGTTGAGAAACCTGTAAGCCAGGTATCAAGCCCATGGTTTCCAAGAGGGCTTCGTAAACATTGGTTCTATAAAGTCAGTCTTAATTCCTTAAAACTGTCTAGTCATATCTGATTCTATGCACATCATTCTCAAAATTGACATTTTGAGCCTTGGTGATATAACCAATTTTCTCAATTATGTCCTTTTATAAAGGGAACATTATCAAACTCGTGCAAATAGCTACATTGCAATTAAAATAAAAATATTGAGTAAAAGTTTCTGAATTCTAGAGGGAGCAGGTAGAAAGAAAAAGATAAATGTTTTATTTTTGTTTACAAAGATATCATGTACTGAATTATTGTGTATTCTAGATTGCTTAAGAGAAAAGAGAAGGGGGTTCCTTATATCCAGAAAATGAAACACTAAAGAACCAGCAATGTTTAAACCAAACAAAAAAAATCCCATAAAAATTATAATCAGCCCTGGCTGGGGTAGCTCAGCGGGTTGAGCGTAGGCTGTGAACCAAAGGGTTGCCAGTTCAATTCCCAGTCAGGGCACATGCCTGGGTTGCAGTCCAGGTCCCCAGTGGGGACTATGTGAGAGGCAACCACATATTGATGTTTCTCTCCCTCTCTTTCTCCTTCCCAACCCCTCTCTCTAAAAATAAATAAATAAAATCTTTTAAAAAATTACAATCAATTTTTATATGTTCACTCAGTCCATGTAATTAATTCTTGTTCTGCTTGATTTTGGATTAGCAATTTCATGAACTAGAGTTCTGGAAGTCTTTATTCAGTCCAACGTTATGATCTCATAGTTATTTAAGCAAAGCCATCAGTAGCCTGTGCCCCAGAGTAGCTGTCATAAACTTTTCTATGGTTCTTTGAGACATTACTTTTGTTGAAGACAAAGTATTTTGGCTTGCAGTTGATTGTAAGAACTTTTAGGAAAGCCTCAGAATAAAATAATAACTAGACGGCATGAAGGGTAACAAAACTTAAAATGGCCATGGTTAAATTTTGAGGCAAGTTCATTATAAAAAAATAATGCAGTTGAAAAATTTGGCTGTTTCTAGGACATAGAACATTTCAAGATAATAACCGAAATTATGACTGGTTACTTTCTATCTGGACATATCATAAATGGACAATTGATAAATCTCTACATATTTTGTAGAAGCTCTAAAATACTTATTTATATTGAGAATCTTTAGCCCCACGAATCTAGCCTAGGAAAGGTGAGGCACCTCTTCCCATGACAATTCTTGCCACGCGACGTAGCACAGGAAACAACCCTAACTAGTTCAACACTTCTTTAAAAAAAGAACAGAGGGCAAATCCTTAGAGATTCTCCAGGGACCCTCTCGAAAGTCTCAAAATGAGTTTAAAATCAAGAAGACTTCACTTAGAATTTGATTTGGGGAAGGCGTCCAAAAGGTCAAAAGGTTTCAGCACCTGATTAAATAAGGATCACAGGTCAGTTTTTTAAGTTTTTGAAAAAAGGTATGGTCTTAAATAATCAAAGGCATGATAAAGCACCAGAGATTATTTAAAAAGATACAAAATCGTTGTGTCTTAGGTGGATTACTTAAAAGGTAAAGAAAATCTTTTAAAATATCTTATTAAGAATAGGTCAATAATCCAAAAAACTGGTTTTTTTTAAGAGAAAGAACTTTGATATTAAATATTTTATATCTGTACCCTATTGATATTTTTTCTTTTTTAAAGATTTTATTTTATTTTTATTTTTAGAGAAAGGGGAAGGGAGAGAGAGAGGGAGAGAAACATCAGTGTGTAGTTGCCCCTCGTGCGTCCCCTACTGGGGACCTGGCCTACAACCCAGGTATGTTCCCTGACCCGGAATCAAACCAGAGACCCTGAGACACACCAGCTAGTGCTCTATACTGTTGGTATTAAACCTTGTTTTAAAATCTTATAATAAATTCTTTCAATCTTAGCTAGTTTAGCTACATGATATGATTCTCTCTGTGCATCTCCATCCCCCTTTACAATTTTCTATATTCATTTATGTTCTTGTATCTCACTTTTCTCTTTTTCATTCTAGAACAACCTTCAAACAAAGTTAGGACATGAGGAGCATTGGGGGGCGTGGACTGGGATGGGAGTAAAAGACAGAAAACTGTACTTGAACAACAATTAAAATAAAAAAAAATAAAAGTTAGGACAGAATTATCCTTTTTTTTTCCTTTACAAAAATGATCCTGCATTTCTTGAGCACTTTGCATTCAAAAATTTTTTTCTTCATCTTTGTCATCTCTAGTAGTTTCATTTACACTTATTGATTATAATTTTCAACCTTTAGTAACCTTTATTTTCCAGAGAAAACTAAGAAGTAGACAATTGTGAACTGACATATACCAGCAATCTGTACTAGATAAACAGATTTATCAATACATCATCTTAAAATTTCTAGAAACGTGTCTTAATAGTATGATTTTTCAATGTGACAAAAAGAACATGCTTATTAATAGATTTAAATATCCTTAGTCTCTCTGTATAAACAACAAGCCAAAAGTAGGTAAACTTAAAGCTATGTTCAGTAATTAATGTTTTGGTATTTTATCTTATTTATAAATGATCTAGATATTCAATGGATATCTGTCATTTACCTTAGTATAACCCTAAGGTTTCAAGTCACCAAAAAAGACTTTGGAAACTACTTCTAAAAAGACATATAAAACACAGTTATTGCTGAAATAAAGTTTGTAATGGAACTGAGAGTCCTTATAACTTCTATTAAATTTAGCTTTAAATCCTGGAGCTAGAACTCAAATCTCCCTTTCTATATACACTTCTCACAGGCCTAGACTCTTCCCCAGATAATCGGTAGCCCCCAAGACAGAAGATGATAGGCTGGCCGTGACCAAGAGTCACATGGTCTGGACCTCTGGCAGGCTAAATGTAACACCTTCACCCAAGCTGTTTCAGCTCCTGAGCCCTACAGTGGAATGACCCCCTGGCTGCTTTTCCATGATAGCAGACAGAGATGCACCAGCAAAGACCTCAGAGCTGGCCTCAAGACCTAGAGAAATGATTTATTTCCCTTGCATCACCTCCAACCAGTCAGCTCCCACTTGATCCCAAACCCTCTAACCTGTGGTCTCCTGTGATTTTGCCCTATATGATCTGTAACCTGTACGCCATCAGGGAGTCTGATCTTTAGAGCATTAACTCCTCATACCAGATTGGCCAATTCTATAATAAACTTTGTTTCTATGCTGCAAACTTCTGTGTGTTCTTTGTTTTGGACTGGTGAGCACAGGCAGACCAGACTCAGGTATCCAGGTCCCAGTAACAGTAAGAGCAAGTGACTCAGTTCAATTAGAATAAAATCTGTAAGTTTTATAATATTAAGCATCTAGTTGGTATAATATTAACTATTTGGTTAATAAACCTAAGTAATCTAAAAATACATGCTTGTATCACAATAATGTTAACTGAGAAGACAGTTGTTTTTATTAAACCAACAATATTAAACTACTCTTATTTACCAAAGATTTTCCTAAATCACGTGCATTTGAAAAACATTTGGAACACTTTCCGTATTTCTGAGTTTTAGGGATATTTCATTTATATAAAATTTATATAAAATTTATTTTTCTCTAAGACAATTAAAACAGAGACTTTTGAAAAATAATTTAATAAATTAATTCAGCTGTACCATCCAGAGGTAAGAAAATATCACACGTGCATAACATGCATGCATGTACATGCCAACAGAGACCTTGTAGCTTTCACAGTAATACAAACCTCACTAGCTTATGAGTTCATTTTTGTCTTTGCTCCACTTTTCATTCCAATCATGTTTCTGGCAGATGGAACATGTATTCATTCAATATAAGGGCCAGGGTTGTTATCAGTGTTTGCAGGGGAGACCTTTATGAGCTTCTCTTCGCCCTGATGTGTAATAGTACAAGAGGCTGCAGCTCAGTTGCAGCTGACCATCTCAGTGGACCGAGAAGTTACATGCTAAGGAAAAGGCCATGGAGGATTTGTTTAGGGGGGATATCGATGATTGGTTCCTATCAGAAGGAAAAATACATTTCTCATGTTCTTTGACAGGAAGCAGTAGTACAAGTAAAAACAAGGCACCTGTGGGGCCGCCAGCCAGAGTTATTTGCTTGGACATTTGCATTTTAAAGAGATGGCTCTAGTGTCCTTGAGAAGACAGTTCTGGGTGGTAGAAGATTTACGTACATCTCAGAGAGGAAGGATGAAACTTGATTCATTTATTTATCTCTTAGTCCTCACTGGAGGGCATGTTTATTGATTCAGAGAGAGAAAGAGAGAGAGAACGAGGATTGAATCCGTACAACCTAGGTATGTGCCCTGACCATGAATCAAACTGGTAACCTTTTGGTATACCAGAGGACGCTCCAACCAACTGAGCCACACAGCCAAAGCAAATACAGCTTTTAAAATAACTGCTCTAAGAGGGTTTTCCGGGGGCATATTTGCCTATTACCAGGTTTTAGCTAGGACAAACAGCAAATTTCCTGGAAGCACTGAGCTTTTGCAAGCAGGCATTTTAAAGGGGGAGGGATATGGTACATGGTCACAAGTATTTGAGTTGAGAGTGTAATGTTTAATAGTGCCGGGTTGGAGCCTTGTTCAGAGGAGGGGCAGGGGAGCCTGACTGAGGAAGCTGAGGCCTAGCCAATTACTATTTAGGTTTTTCTTCTGAAGTGCAGCACAGTCCCTTCCCAATGTCCTGATTTTCAGAAGTATCTGCAAGTGCTTTGAGATGAACAGGGGAGGCTTTGGGATTGGTAGGAAAGATGGGTAGGAAAGATGGGCAGGCTTTAGGTTACTCCTAGAGCTACATTTCTGTTTTTGTCAAGACTTGATTAGTAAGGTGGGGGCAATTCTTTTTAATTCTTCAAAGAATGGAGTTGCAGCCTCTATTAATAATATTAAGGGGTCAGTGTGACCATTCAACTATATCATTTTGAATTTGCTTATTTACATCAGAGAGAGTTCCAGTTAAGGTAGAAACAAAGATCCCTGGGTTCTGGGGCTTCAGCTTTGAGAGCTCTGTGTCTTTGGAATGTTTTTACAAATTATTGAACAAGGGTGTGAGGATGTATTTCTTTCATCTGAGGGAAGTCTTCTCGAATAGCTTCTATCAGGCCCTGAATATCATCCTCCAGTTTGGCCATTTGTAGCAGGGAGGTGGTGGAGGGGAGTTTATGGTGGGTGTAGATTTAAATTTTTGTTCTAAATCTGATTTCTGTTCTTAATTTTGTTAAGGAAGGCTTTTAAGTTAGTCACATTTTTGTGTGTTCTTTCAATTGATCTTCCTATGTTGGTAAGAGGATATTTATTTAAGATGGGAGCTCTCAAAAAACTATTTCAAATATAAATGCTCTTTTCAATCAAAGTATCTGTTGTCTGGTCACTGACAATTCAGGATCTCCAAAGGTATACCTGTTCCAAAATGTGACTTGACACCAAGAAGCCTTTCTGTGACTTAGCCATGAACCCCCCGAAAAGATGGGAAGATGAGGCCCACACTCCAAAGTCACTGCTAATGATAACCAGAGACAAAAAGAAAAGACTCCCCTTGCCACAGGTGATAAGAATGGCATTTCTGGAAACTCATCTTTGGTTTCCCGTAAAAATGAGACACCTTCAATCAGAGACTTCCTATCTGTGACACTGGACAGGCAATACTGGGATGGGACTTCCCAACACCAGCAATACAAAGAGAAGACAAGAGGAGGAGGCCCTTTGGGACTGAAGAGCCTTTGTTTAGCTTTAGTTGAATCCTCTAAGAGCTGGCAATGGTTAGCAGGATACCAACTGCAAATGGGGTACCCAGTCTCTTCATATTTTTGCCCTGCCAACTACAGATTCTCATACTCCCAATGTCTTCTGAGCACAGATCCAAAAATTTAAGCCTCTGATAAGACAGAAAACCAGAGAGTGAATGGTCTCACTAGATCCAAACCAAACTGTTAGGACACAGAAGGAGACAGGACACAAAGGCCATCCCTGGGAGGGAAAAGAACTTCAATAAAGGTAATCAAACCAAGAGTTACAGCATACAAAGAGTCAGTGACGAAAGTGTTTTCTCCTGCCCGTCTAAATCTTTCAAAGAAAAGAAGAGGCTCACAGCAGCCTTTGTCCAGCCAGACCTTGAGCAGAGATATGGGAGTCTCACTGGTGAGGAAATTCACCTGTCAACGTTGTCAGTGGTCTTAACACCTGCAGCACTTTGGAGCTGCAGTCTCCAAAGTAAGTAGGGAGCTCCAACTCTGCTGTTCTTATCACCAGAACTGTTAGGAGGAAAACTTTTCTTCTTACAACTGGTGTCTGTGACAGGGGGCTTGCAAATTAACTACCAGTAGTCAGATGCACAGGAGAAAAGACAGGAGCTGTTTATGGGTGCAGGTGAAAGCACTCAGCCATGAGAAACTCCCTAGACAGTTGTGCACCTGACACGTGTATAATTTTGTTCACAGCGTCACCCCAATAAATTCAATAAAAAGGAAAAGAAAGGTTCATGTACCAAGTTTAACAAAGAGGTGGTGGAGGTGGTTAGGGCTTCAATGGGAAGGTATGGGAGGTTCTGTTGGGCTTTTGGTACTAATGGAAATGGGCAATCTGTCTCCCTGGCAGCTGAATTGACAGGAAACTCTCTGGGACAGGGATTAAGGGTGGTTGCATTTTCTGAAGGCTCTGTGGTAGTCAGATAAGGGCAATTTTGATAAGATTTACTTCTTTGCCTGCTTTAGCTAACATGTTTGTCTTTGAAATTATCTTTATACCAACTCTGGGGTCTGAGTAGGTCCCCACAAGACTCAAGACACCTGTCATCAAAAGAACTGTAGAAAAGGAAGACCTCCTGGGTCCCTCATGAGGCAAGTTTTGAGGCAATATTTCTGTGATGGGCTTGAGAGCAGATCTGATGAAGCTCCTGGTGGCAGAGACTTAGCTGCCTAATAGGAAGGCGCTGTGGGTTATCGATGCCATCCCTGCACAGGCTGAGATCATCCTGGGCTGCGTGCCAACAACACGAGCCTTGGCTTCTGTGCCCATGGTGAAGGCTGGCGTTTAACTTCATTAAGTCCCCCAGATTCAAAGCCCATTACTTGCCTTCAGAAAAATCATTGCACAATATTTAAAGACTTAAGTAATATGAGTTTTTGAACTGTATGTATATATGTGTATATATACGTGTGTGTGTGTGTGTGTGTGTGTGTGGCTTTTGCCTTTTACCCACCACAAGCAGAAAAATAGGCTTTCTATTTTTAGATCATAAGTTGATCTTATAACCCGAACACTGACTTCCAAGGAAATGTTGTTATCAGTGGAAATATCTAAAAGAAAGGGTATAATTCAAAGTGCTAATTTCAAAAGGCAGTATTCCATATTCTCCATCACTTTGAATCATGCTATTTGCCTGCAAGGAGAACATGCTTCCTGTTCATTACAGCCGTCTTCACAACCTCAGGAACTTTGCAGTTACTAAGATAATTAAGGACATCTACTAAAAAAAAATTGTGCTTTAAAGTTCATCAATTTAAACTGCTCAGACAAAATACAAAGTGTAGAAACTAAACTAAAGGACCAAGTGATCTTTTCCTAATAGATGGAAAACTCCCCCCGAAGAAAGGCAGGTATATGTCTGCAGTGTAAACTTGCAGGATGGAATTCGGTAAGCACTAAAGGGCATCCTGCATCTGTGTCTCACTAACCTGCAGGGACACTGGAAATCAAAAGCAATGGAAAATAGGAACATAGCTGGAATGACTCAAAGTTTAGGAAACTTGATTATGGAACTAACGTGGACATTGCTAATTAGTGATTCAACTGCTGGCTTTCCAAAATATTACCAAAATCACCTATTGCTACTGAATAATGCTCTGTTGGCAGAGGGGGATTGTCCTGTACATTGCAGGATATATAGTAGCAATCTTGACCTTGACCTCCTAGATGCCATTAGCACCCCAAGGCATGACAATCAGAACTGTCTCCAGACATCACCCAAAGTCCCCTGGAAGGCAAAACTGGCCCCAGGTGAAAACCAGTGCTTTCCAGATAACAGAGAACTCTTTCTCAACAGTCTTAACAGAGGCTCCCAGTGCAGAGGGCAAGGTTGAGAATATTTTTGAGATTTTAAAGTCTGTTTTTTTGCCCTGGCTAGTGTGGCTCAGTGGATTGAGTGCTGACCTGCAAACCAGAGAGCTGCTGGTTTGATTTCCAGTTGGGGCACATGCCTGGGTTGTAGGCCAGGTCCTCAGGAGGGGATGCTTAAGAGGCAACCACATATTGATGTTTCTCTCCCTCTATTTCTCCCTCCTATTCCTTCTGTAAAAAAATAAGTAAAATCTTTTTTAAAAAGTCTAGATTTTTTTCACTGTGTCTTTCAGTAGTGGGGTGGGGGAGTTCTCGTTAGGGTTAGATGAGGCTCATAATATAATTTTTAGGATTAGTAGACACAGCAAGGTGAAGATTTTGAGATTTGGGGTTTGAAAAGGCTCATTTTGATGTAAAACTGTCCTTTGATGTTTTCTGCATGTGAGTTTGGAGAATTCTTGGAATGAAAGAGTGTGATTTGTAGACTGTTGTCTTCCTGGGCAGTGGATTTCTGGAATAATGAAGTCATGCTGATGATGACCCTGGAATAGTAAAATGTTCATGTAGACTGTGTGGATACAAGTAATTTGGGTTCCCAGTGGATTTCTTAATTCCTCGTCCCCCCACCTCAGGCAGGTAGTGGATTGCCCCCTGCCTTTTTGCGCACTGTTACCACATGCAGAAAAGCCAACGTGAAAGATCATAGAGGTGCGGGCCACAGGCCTGGACTCTGGGGCCACTGTCACGGGCTCATCCTTGTTTCACTGCACTACTTACTAGCTGTGTGGCCTGAGCAAGCAGCACACCCTCCTCAAAGCTCAATTGCTCCATCAATACATTGAAGTTAATAATGGGATCTCCCCATCAGACCATAGTGGAGTTTGAATGAAATAATGCAGATCTAATGCTCTGAACATAATATGTATTTGGTGGGTATGAACCTACTATGGAAAAAAATACCATAGCCACAGTGAACCTATGCTTGGGTCCTTGTGTGTTTGGGGACCTCCTTCATTTGCTTTCCCATAAGCTCTAAAAAAGACTAGTTTAAAAAAAAACTGAAATGCTCCCTCTAGAAGTATCATAGGGTGAGAGTATCTAACTGTTGCAGGTTCCTCCACCCATATTCCATTGAGCATGGTCTGTGATTGCCACTAAAATGTGTGGTGTGACTTAGGCTGTAATTTAGTAATGTCACTTCTGTGAAAGTTGGTGAACAATAAGAGCATCATGGCACTAACTTGGGATAGGTTAAAAGTCACTTTCCTTAGCTCATCCACTGGAATTTTCTTCTAATCTATTTTTCATAAAACATTTTAAAGACGACACCTTGCTTTAATGGTAATGGCCTTGAATCCATTACACTGTGGGATTCTACTGTTTGCTTTCTCCTAATTCTGAACACAGCTCATATTCTACAAGTGGTAGACTCACTTGCATTGTGTCAGGTGCTGATCTAGGCACTTCAAATAATTTTCTCATTTAATCCTCATTCTGTAACATAAACACTGTTATGAGAAATCTGACCTGGCTGGTACACGAATGGAGGCAGGATTTATTCCTATGTCTATTAGGCCCTGAAGTTGATGATTCTTCCACAGCATGAGACCACTAAAGATTTTCTAAAACAGCAGACAGAAACCCCTAAACATAATGCATCAAACATATCCTAGTCATGGTTTTACAGACCTTGGGTTCATGTACAGTATTTGGTCACATGAACTATTTTCTGGAACACTGACAAGGAATAGACAGTCTTGAAAAGTGAGGTATCTAATCTGACCATAGGATGACTGAAATAATTGAACAACAACCTCAGAGAACCACGGTCCAGTCCAGATGTTTATCTAATTTTAACAAATAAATGAAGTAGACCCAATTAATCCATTGGTTGATTCTTAATTGCTATTGATGGGATTGGAAGGGGAAACAAACCTTACACAACCTCCTAGCCCACAGTGCATTTGGGGGGCTCTATACATTTGGCAAAAAAGTATTTATACAGCAAAATTTATCCACAAAGGTAATGGGCTAAGGGATCTTTACTGGAAAACACTGCAAATGGGAAGTGATATTGGAATGAAGTGTCTTCAAGAAGAGTGTCTTAGAGAGTCGGTTTTCTGGGACAGTGTTCTTTTTTCATGGTGAGGATGTTGTGATTGTTTTCAGGGAAGGCAATTCAGTAAATGGACAACTAAATGCAATTTGATTTTTAGATCTCTAAGTTTTCTGTTTGAAGATGAATCAGAGTTCTTTATTCTACTAAAGCTCTACCCAACACTAGGTCTGTGATTTTGAGCAAGTCACCTGATTCCTCTGGGCCTCAAATTTTCTCTGCATAGAAAGAGGGATTGGATGCGTGATCCATAAGGTTCCTTCCTGCTCTTGATTCAAATTGATTAAAAAAGATGTTATTAACTGACTAGTGCCCTCTACAGGCAATTTTCTCCACAGTGTGAGAATTCATAAAGGGGAGGTTAGAAAAATTCTCTTGGTTTATTTTTGTGACTTAGTGTCTGACATAATATTGACAGTTTGATATTCAATGAGCCATGATTGTGAAGCAATTAAAATTTTTGATCTTCTCTAAACTTCATTTTACAGATAAGAAATATGAGGACTACCATGACTATGAACTTTTCATTTCCTTTGAAGTAAAGCTTTGAATATAAGTCTCTTGATACTCAGTTCAGTGGTGTCCGAGAGCAGCCTTTCCAGTTCTCCACAGTTGTGTTCAAAACACTTTCCCTCCCCTTGTCAGACAGCAGTGGAACTCAGCTTTTTCTCAGTTTTCTGTGTACTTACCACCCTTAAGAGGTGATGAACTGTGGAGGTTTCTATGTGAGTAGGAAATGGCTGCTTCAACATTGCCTGGTAACCATGTGAGCTCCTTGTTGTAAAGTTGCTTTTCTGCCACCTTTCCTGCTACTGAGGTGGAGGTCCTTTACTGACATTGCCAGCAGAAAATGTATGCACGCTCGATATCTGATTGATTCACTTTCACTTCAAGGACTGCTAAAAAATTTTAATCCTTCATGCTGAGACCTCCTCAGAAGTTGGGACACACTCTTCATTTCTAAGATGAAGGACACAGAAAAATGTCCTGGACAGCTTGTGGTAAAAATTTGAATCTATTTAAGCCTACTTCAAAATTTTAAAATATTAAGTTGTGTTTTGGTTTTTAGTATTACAAAAGCATTTGTGCCTTATAGAAAATGATAAGCTTAGATAAAAAAATAAGAAAATGGCAGCACTGTATTCCTACCACCCATAGATTGCCACTGTTATCACACCTGTGTATATATCCTGAAACTTTTTCTATGCATGTATAAATATACATATATATTTTTATATGAGATCACATGCTGTTTTTAACCTGCTGTCTTTAGCTAATGATCTCCATCACCCTTATTAATAAATTTTCATTTTATCTAAAATCCAGTCTATATTAAAATATCCTCTGTGTGTCCTCCAAAATGTCCTTTATAGTTGGTTTATATGAACCAAACTCAAACCTAGGACCCTTGCATTGCACATAGTTATTGTGTCCTGTAAAAGTCTGTATTCTGGGGTGAGTGCAGGGTGTACTCCCCCCCCCCCCCCGCTCTCTCTCTTGGTCTCTCTCTCTGTTCTTTTCATGAAATTCATTGAAGAGAACAGGGCAGGTTGAAGTTTTGTGAGTTTTGTCATCTTTCTCTCTTTCTTTTTTATATTTTGTTCTTTACATAAACCAGATTTTTAGGAAATTGCCCAACTTTCTGCTTTATCTTCACTTGCAAGAAATACTGCCTTAATGGCATAACAGATGGTCAACTGTTTAAATATTAAGTTTTTGGTCTAAAATGGAATCTGTAGATCTGATTAAACATCTCTATTTTTCTTTTAATTTCCCCCTCACACCCCCTTGCAGTCCACAGAACAAAGGAAAGTC
>PVKM010035158.1:0-15288 GCA_004027735.1 Carollia perspicillata
AGTGTTTGCTTCTGACCCGGTTTTCTGAATTTTCATAGTTGAATACCCTCCTCTTTGACAGAGTCTTTAGAAGTGTGAATGTTAAATGAGATCATGTACGTAGAATGCTTTGCACAGTGCTGCTTTGTACCAGGCATTTTACTGTGTATATTCACTAAATGATTGTTGTTATTATGGTAATATCATGGGAACTACAAATACACACAATTTTAAATATATTGCTACACGTTCTGGCTGGTGTGGCTCAGTGGATTGAGTGCCCACCTGCGAACCAAAGGGTCGCCAGTTCGATTCCCAGTCAGGGCACATGCCTGGGTTGTGGGCCAGGTCCCCAGTATGGGGCCACGTGAGAGGCAACCACACATCGATGTTTCCCGCTCCTTTCCTTCCTCTCTTTCTAGAATAAATAAATAAATAAATAAAATCTTTAAAATATGTAAATAAAATAAGTATATTGCTGCACATCCCTTACATACATGCATTCGTGCCAGGTAGCTACTCTTCTTCTTTAAAGTGACTTTGCAAATCCACATTTCAATTCACTTGGTGTCGATTGTAAAGTTTAATTCCCAGAGAATAAACTTAGTGCCCATTTCAAGTACTGACAACAAATAATATTAGCGGAAGACTTCAGACATTTTTATTTTCAAGAAAATATTAGAAGAGAGCTCTATATAAAATTATTTTAGAACCAAACATGAATTCTTCATTTACTCAATATTTAATGTGCATTAGACACAAATTTTAGCTATGAAACCACTTCTATACAATTTGATTTGAGTAAGTGCCTGCCTGGGGCAAAACAAATTTGCAAAACAAATGTTTGAAGTACTCTAGGGAAGTGTGATAAAGAAGTCCCCTTGTAACTCTTTTTAAATAGACATTCATTCTGTAAACAAATCTTGTGTTGAGTGCAGTTGACCCTTGAATGACACAGGTTTGAACTGTGTAGGTCCACTTATATGCAGATTTTTTCAGTTACTGTGTACAGTACTGTAAATTTATTTTTTCTTCCTTATGATTGTAAGAGCCAGAAACCGCCATTCTGCCCACCCATGACCTGCTCCCTGAGAACTCATCGAACAGGCAATGGCCCGCAGTTGGCTGGCCTTCCTGTACTCCCAAAACTCCTGCCCCTATTTCCGGTCTTAGCCTGCAGCCACAGTTCTTGCTCACCCCCTGTACCTGACCACAGAACATTCCCTGCTAAACTGTAGGCTTGTGAACAAGCTAGTGTTGTGCAGAAGCTAGTCAACTCGAATCCTCTTCTAGGCAGTTTACCTGATGCTTCACCCCTGACCCGTCCCTTAAGACTCAACCCTAAACTCATAAAAACACCTGCCCTTGTCCCCTCCCCGCTGCAGTCTGCTCAGACTCGGCCTGCTTGTTTAGCAGCGTACTGATGACATCCGATGCACTCAGTGCCTGTTCTCCTGTCCTCTCTCCCCTCACTCTGCCGAACCTAACAATCATTTTCTTAACATTTCCTTTCTCGAGCTTACTTTATTGTAAGAATACAGTATGTAATACATAATAACATACAAAATTAGGTTAATCAACTGTTTATGCCACCGGTAAGGCTTCCGGTCAACAGTAAGCGATTACTAAAGTTTTGGGGAAGTCAAAAGTTATATGCAGCCCTGACCAGTATTGGTTGGACAGGGTCCCACAAAACGAAAGGTCACCTGTTTGATGCCTGGTCAGGGCATGTGCCTGGGTTGAGTGTTTGGCCCTCGGCCGGGGCACGCACAAAAGGCAACCGATTGATGTTTCTCTTTCGCATCAGTGTTTCTCTCCCTCTCTTTCTCCCTCCCTTCTCCTCTCTGATAAATAAAAAATAAATAAATAATAAAGGCTTTCCAGAAAAGTTATGTGCAGATGCTCACTGGGAGTGCTGAGACCCAGCGGCACACAGCCCCGTGGGCAGCAGCAGAGCCGAGACTCGGCCCTCCGCTCCAGAACATGAGGGGCTCTTCCGTTCCCACTCTTCCTTTGGGTTTGGCGGGAGGGCTTACTTTGAGCACAGGAGTAAGGCAACTGAAGAAACATCACTTTCGTCTTCTGTGGAGCTTCCTAGAGACCTTAGGACTCAGCACCCACAGCTTTGACTCATTTACCCCTTTTGTCCTGGCAGGAAGGCCAGATGGTGTCCTTGGGCACCACGGAGGCACGACACAGGGTTCCCCCATTTGTATTCCATAGAATCCTTCTGCAGGGTTCCTGTTCCTTAGTCCAGCTGATTGCTTAGAGTCATCCTCCCCGACCCTTGTCTGAGGATCACACTGCGCCCTGACGTTGCCTCCCCAGTCTCCTTATCTCTGTGCCGGCCTTCTCCTTGCAGAACGCCAGTGGAACATGTGGATCCCAGGATTTGGCTCTGAAGAAATCCGACCCTACAAAAAAGCTTGCACCACAGAAGCTCACAAACAGGTGAGGAGCCATCAGAGCCCCGGGGCAGCCACGGCTGACCCCTCGTGCTGTGTCTCAGAGGCACGCGCACAGGTCCTGTCACTGCAGTTATTGCTCCCCCTCATAGCCCGCTCCACTCTGGACCAAAGGGCAGAGAGGTCAGGGGCAGCGCGGCTCCATGGGAGATCAGTCACATATTTCCTTGGTGTTTAGCTGTTCCCACAGCGGGGTCTCTGTTTTTTCCGTTAACTCCGATGGGCATCGCTTGAAGTGGTGGAATCTAGGTTCTTACAGTATGGATGGAACTTGTCCCTGCCCAACTCCTTAATGAAGGCTTCCTTCATTGTTGGTGACTTGAACATCACGTTTGGCCCTGTGACTGAGGACAGGTTAAGGAAAGCAGAAGCATGTAGTTGGGGTGGGAGGAAGCACCCAGACCGCTCTGCCAGGCATTCCGGCCTCTGTCCCAGCTTAACCTTCGTTCTCTGTCTCTCTCACCATGGAACTGAGAAGTCATTCTGAGAACCTAACACCGCTTCTGCTGTGGGGCACGTTGTCCCCGCCATTGGTCAATCTAGTGGCAGCAGTGGCCTCCCTTGACAAGGCTATTGTCTTTTCTGTCTTAATTTAACTGGCCACCTGATTTGAAAAGTGAGCTTATTCTAAGCTTGACAGGCACACCTGGGCCGTCTTGGCCAAGCGTCCCTTGCTTTCCATAGCATGGGATCTCTGGAGCCGGTGTATCTCCAGAGCTCACAGAAGCAGCCCTGTGAGGAAGCCTCAATAGCCTGGATCAAAGGACCACAGTGTTCTTCAGAAGGGAGTCCTTCCAGATAAGAGACGGTCACTTTGTCTCTGCTCCCAGATTATCCACTTTTCAGCCATATATGTATAAACAAATAATGTTGCGACAGTCCTTGGTCATGAACAGCAAGCAAAGCAATTCAGCAATTTGGGCGGGGGCTGGTAATAGTCAAATTTGAACTCCGTGATCTGACTCTCCCTGATGGGTTGTGGTAGAAGTCGTTGGTGTCAGTTGCCTTTGTTGCATGGCGTCCAGTGTGGAATGGCGTCCAGAGGGCTCGAAAGGAAGGCCCTCTCCTCTTGTCTGCGGCGGCAGGGAAGAGAGTGTGTGGGTGGGGGGCCTCGAAAACATGCTCTGGTGGCCTTTCCCTAAGTCCCCAAAAGGCAAGAGCTGTCACCTTCTGCTTTTTTTTTACAATGAAATAACTTATTACAATTTTGAAAGGCTTGTCTTAAATAAAAGCAGTTATTAAAGGAATAGTTACTGTTCCAGCTAAAAAATAAGTAAATTCCTAGAAGTGACAGCTGTTGTAGCCAGTTGTAGACCTGGAGAAAGATCACAGGACAATACCGACAAGAACACGGCAAGAGAGGTAAAGACGCACTGTCAGTGTACGTCTCTTGAGTGATGGTCAGATTGATAGAATGGCTTATTTAATCAAGACATTTAAAAATACTAATTTCCTTGATAGGCTTTCAAAGGAAAATCTTTCTGCAGCTGCAGTTTGTTAGTAAAAAGAACATATTTTCATTCCCTTTATCCAAGTAGAACTAAACTACTTATGAGCCAGTAGCAATCCAAGGAAGTAAAGGAAGGCAGACCTTGAGAATCAGACCTAGAAATAGATACTGTGCACATCGATGTGATAAATAATCTTCTGTGTCATCTGCTTTTAATTTTTTTGCCATCCTGCTAGCCTAGAACAGTTTGTCCTTTGGTGAATGGAATGGGTCCGCTGGCCTAGGTACACATCGCTGTGGCCCTGCAGATTGTCCTCAGGTTAGATGGAGGCTGCTGAGCTGGCCTGTGCCCATAGGTTCCACAGGCTTCAGCCTGTGACACAGACCAAGCCAGGCCACCTGCTAGCTACACGGGATGTCCCAGAAAGTTCCTGACTCTAACCTGTGTGTTGCTTATTTCTTTCTCCTTTCAGAGAATGGCATTGATCCGGAAGACAACCAAGAAATAACACATGGAAAGGTCAGGGAATGGACAACAATGTATTTGGAGATACTTGAGCTGAGACCTCAGCCATCTCATCCTTGGATTTTTTTTTTAATGCTTTACAGAGAAGCATATATTTTTTATTAACAGTGCAGCAATATCTATAATGACTGAGAGGATCTGCCAAAAGAATAAAGCCTCCTTCCCCCACTTTGGCCCCTTTTCCCTGCCGTCTCAAAGAGGAGCAATGTATCTTCCAGAGAAGATTTTATTTGTGGTTTATTATATAAGTGACTGAATATGGGACAAAGCGGTATGGTCTTGTTTGGTGAGACAGTATTAGCAGGATTTGTAGAGGTTTCTGTTTCCTTCTCCCTTCCCTTTTTCCTGTACTTTGTAATGTCAGTGTTTATATGAATATGACTTTCATTTGCTTTTCCAGAATAAAAAAGTTATTAATCGAAAGACTCAGGGTGCATGGCCTACAGCCTTTGAAATCCCCGAGGTGGTTGGGAGCAGCAGCGAGGCTGGATGCAGCCCCTGGTCAGCAGGTGGCAGCAGTGGTGCTCACTTCTCTGCCGAAGAAGAGACCCAGGGCTTTTCCAGGACTTTACTCCAAGGAAGGCTGTACCTTCGGTAGAAGTTGGAGTGCAGTTTCTCTGCCATAGAATTGGGTAGAGTGACCTTCTCTCGTGAGCCCAAACTGAAGAGGCATCCTGGTTTTGACAAAGCCTTCGCTGACCTGCTCTTCTGGAATTCTGAGAGAAAGTTGTGCTTATCCTGGGCCCGAAGAAGGGATGGCAGTAGCCTTGAGGAAAGCCTGTCTGCTCTTAGTTGCTGGTATCTCCGATCCTGGTATCTTCACCATCCCGCAGAGGAAACCAAGCCCCCTGAGACCTCAGGGTCATGACCTTCTGTGGCACCTAGCATTGTTCTGTCCTGTGCCCCGCATAGCCCCTGTGGATCATGAAGCCTCCATGGGCTTCAGGGGGCATAGCTGTTCCACCCCGGGGTCACCAGCACATCGACCTTGCCCTGCTTTGGTCTTTGTCTCCTGAGGTTGGCCTGCAGTGGGACCCTGCTTTTCACTGCCTCCCACCCAGTTTGGCCCCATGACCCCTCTCTTCACAGCCTCATAGATCCCTTGAGTGGGCAGCTCAAAGGATGTGCTGATGTTACTGTTGCTCTTGGCTGAGGTCTCAACATAGTGAGCACCCAAAGAAGAGGCAGCCAGCTTGTTCCCTTCCTCCAGCATCACCTGTCACTCAACCGCCTGGTCACTCTTGTGGCCTACCACCAGGAAGAAGATGTTGAAGGGTTTCACTTTCTCCAGAACCTCCTGATGGCACTGGGTGACACTCTCAAAAGCTGTTCTGTTGGCAATATCAAGCAACAAAAGGCCTTCTGCCAAGTTCTCATAGTAGGCGCCGGTCACTGACCTCAGCAGCCAAGAAGAAATCCAGAATTAGTTTTGAATCCTCCACTGAGAACAGAAGGGGGTGAGGGAATTCGAGTCGTTTAATGGAAAAAGCTGGGGTAGAGTCAAAAGACCTCAATTCTTGATCAGCTGTGTGACATGTAAACAGCTTCCGAGTCCTGTCCTATCTGCGCATGTAAGAGACTTGGTCATTCAGCAAGCATTTTTGAGCTGGGCCTGGGCCAGCCAGTGGGTCACCATGATGAATACAAACACGGAGCAAGCCCTGGCCAGGCAGCTCAGTTGATTAGAGCGTTGTCCTGTTATGCCAAGGTTGTGGGTTCAATCCTGATCAGGGCACATACAAGAATCAACTAATGAATGCATAAATAAGTGGAACAACAAATCATCTCTTTCTCCGAGCTCGCTCTCAAATCAATAATTAAAAAATAACGGGGAGCAATCCTGTGACTGGACAAATATGAAACTGCTCCTGTAATGGGCTGGCTGCAAAGGAGAGGTAGGTTCACAGGCCGGGGAAGGGGGTCTGACCGGTCGGGCCATAGTTCAAAGGACCCAAGTGAAGAGGTAGGGATCTCTTTCAAGGAGCAAGAACTGCATGTGTGCCAGCCCCAAGGCAGTGTGGTGAGGCAACCTGGGCCAAGTCGTGCAGTGGCTTAGCCCCTCAAAAGGGGGCTTTACCCAAAAAGTAACAAGAGCCTTTGCCAGTGTGGCTCAGTGGTTGGAACATCCATCGTCCCTGTAACCAGGTTGTAGGTTCAATTCCAGGTCAGGGCACATACTTGGGTTGCAGGCTGGTTCCCTGGTCTGGGCACGTACAAGCCCCGGTCTGGGAGGCAACCAATTGATGATGCTTGCATTGATGTTTCTCTCTCCCATCAATATATACTGGCTTTGTAACCTCTCTGGGCCTCAGCCCCCATATCAGTGAAATGGAAAATTAAAGTACCTGCCTTATACAGCACATAAGAAGAGCTCAGTCAGTGCTAGCAGCTCCTCCTCCCCAAATATCTGCTTTTAGCTCAGCTCCTTCCCCTCCAGGTCCCGCTCTAAAGTCATCTCAGCGAGGCCCTCCTCACCCACCTGCTCTGAAGGACCCTTGTCACTCTCAGTCCGATCTCCCTTATCTGTGGTCTTCAAAGATTTCATTTATTTATTCATTTTTAGAGAGAGGAGACGGAGGGAGAAAGAGAGGGAGAGAAACACTGATGTGTGAGAGACACATCAACTGGTGGCCTCTCGCACGCCCCAGCTGGGGACCTGGCCTGCAGTGCACCCCAGGCATGTGCCCTGACCAAGAATCGAACCAGCAAACTCAGTTCACAGGTGGGTGGGGCTCACTCCAAGTCCCACCAGCCAGGGGCTTATCTGTGGTCTTTATAGCACTAACCACAACTAGAAGTAGTTTGCTTCACTTATTTATTCGTTTTTCCTCCGTCTTCCATTAGAATGTCAGCCCCAGGAGGGCAATTCTGTAACCCCAGAGCCCAGAATAGAGCAGTGGCTCATGTTTAAGAATCTGATGGAGGAATAATAATAATATGCCATAAAGCAAACGATTCCCTCTTCTGGCCCAAGCTTTCCTGTCTGTGAAATGGGGATAATCATGCCAATTTTGTATGGTTGTCATAATGATGAATGAAGACTTTTTTAAAAGAGGAGGAGAAGGCAGTGCACAGGGAGACCCCAACTTGCCCAGCTGCCATGGGGAGGAAGCTAAGAAACTCACCCTGATTGAAAACTTCCCAAGAACCCTAGGATGGGCAGACTGTCAGCACCTGTGACTGAGAACGAATCCCAGGCTCAAAGGGGTGCAGTGACTGGCTCCAGGTCACAAAGTAAATCAAGGAATCAAGCGGTTTTTGCTGCAGCATCTGCCCATGCTCGTCCCATGCCCACTGGCACAATGCCATCTTCAAGAAACCCCCTCCACACCTATTGAGATTCTTCCCTACATAAGCACCATCTCCCCCAGGAAACCTTCGATTGAGCCAGGACATTCCCTGTTGAGGAGTTTGTGTTGCAAATTAGGTTCCCCAGAAGGCATTTACAGTTGACTTTGAACAACTCCCAGGCTAGTAGTACTGACCTGCACAGTAGAGGCTCCACACACACACACATACAGGGACTCCCCAACATGCAGTTCATCCTTGAATAACATGGATTTGAACTGCATGGGTCATTGGAACAATCCAGTTATAAGTGGACCTGCGCAGTTCAAATAGGTCAAAACCGTGCTGTTCAAGGGCCAGCTGTATTAGGGCATTATTGAGATGAATCCTGCTTGGGGGAGGAAAGGAAGGAAGCAGGACTGAGCAGAGGGAGGGAGCGAGGATGTATCTGATACAACAGTGGTGTCTTCAATGGACCCTATAATGAGTGATAAATCCGGGGTTTGAACTTCAGACTTGTTCATGGTTGGGAGAAGAAGGCCAGGCCTTTGGTTACTCTTCTCCCATTAGATCGACACTGGACATGGGCTGAACCTGAGGGGTGGGGCATTCCCAGGGAGTGGGGCTCCTTGTCCCACAGCACTCCCAGCAGCTGGGGTGGGGTGGGGTGGGGAAAGTGGTGAAGAGGAGGCTATAAACTCTTCAGTCCTGCCTCCCAGGTCCATATCCAGACCAGAGGTGCTGGGCAGCAACAACCACACCTAAATCTCATGCTCAGATTCATCCAACCAAGACAGGCTCTAAGGAGGCGCCGAGCCAGGCTCCCCCTGGAATCCCCCACAGCCGTCCTCACCTGTGCAGTGGTGTACAGAGTCCGCGTCTCAGCGTCCCAGCCCAGGAACGCTGCTGGAAATGGCCACATCTCAGCCAAGAGAAGAAGGTAGTGATGACAGTTCATGCCATTCAGCTCTCAGCATGTGACAGGTTTGGGCTGAGCACATCCCCCCATTATCTCATTCATGCACCCCCCCCCTTGAGGTAGGGTGTTTGACCAGGAAACAGGCTCAAGAACAGGAAGCTGTACACCTGCATCTGGACCTTTCTAGTGGAAAGGAGCTGAGCTAAGACCCCCAAATCCAGGAGCCATGACTGTGCCAGAATACTGTTTATATGAACTCTTAGGGTATATTCCGCCATTTGCCCTTTGGAGAGATACTCTCTCCATTCCACCAGCACTTCTGGGGTTGTCACTGCTTCAACCCTTTCCCTTCCAGAGTCAGCACTGGCATGGGCCTGCGTGTTGCTGCCTGCTGGGGCGCCTAGGGGTTTGAGTCTCGCGGATGAGCCGAATGCCCCCCCAGTCCTCCTCCAGCTTGATGTTCCCCTGCTGCAGGGCTTGCTGGATGGTGTCAGCAAGTGTGTCGAAGGCCAGGTCCACATTGCAGTTATTTTTGGCTGAGGTCTCCATAAAGGCCATGCCCAGGGAGGCAGCCAGCTCCTCTGCCTCCTGCACCGAGACGCAACGGTTGTTCTGTAGGTCACTCTTGTGGCCAACCAGCAGGAAGATTGCCTTGTCGGCGCCCTGAGTGGCCACGACCTCCTGGTGCCAATGTGGAATGTGTTCAAAGGACTTCCGGTTTGTCACATCAAAAACCAGCAGGACACCCACCACATTCCGGTAAAAGGACCTGGTGATGCACCTGATGGAATTGGGGAGTAAGTTGAGAGGCTTATGTCTTCAGGACACCCCCAGAGGCAGAACCTCCCCTGCATCCACTGAACACCTCCCCCCTCGACTTCCCTACCACCCGCTATAGCTCATTTCACACCACCTTGTACTTCTGTTCCTGGACTCTGTCTCTCTCCCGAGACAGCAAGTGCTTCTCAGTTAAGGGGTGAGTTTGACGCACCTACTACTTTCCTGACCAGTCAGTCTTCCATTCCTGGAGGCGGCCTAGTATTTTCCTGTGTGAAGGTCTGCTCCCCCGTTCTCTGGCAAACTCCCATGCATCCTTCAAGGCTAACACAAATCTTTCCTCCTTTCCCATTTCCTTGACCTCCTGCCCTGTGCTCCTGTGGGCTCCTCCAGCACCCACATCACTCATCCCTCCAGGGTTCAATGTCGGGTCCTTCTCCCTTGTCCCCAGGGCCTGAATGTTCCTCTGGGGGCTGTGGTGGGAGGGACAACCAGGTCTCAAGCATCTGGCTCAGGGGCTTGGCCACCCAGCTGTATTTGTCAGGTGAATGACTCAAGAGTGAAGGACCCGAACCCCAGGGCAGGGACACCCAGACGTCTACTTTTGGGCCACTGGGGCTGACCCCTCTGAGGGATCTCCACGGCCAGGGAGACCGGCATTGATCCCGGAACTGAGGTTCCTCGCCCACTCATTTCTCCCCCTCTCTTCCCTCCTGCACCCACCTCCTATCCATAGTAGTCTGCCCTATCCCGCACCTGAAACGCTCCTGGCCCGCGGTGTCCCAGAGCTGCAGCTTCACCCACCGCCCGGCTCCCAGCTGCAGTGGGCGGCTGTAGAACTCGACGCCCACCGTGGGCTCGGACTGGAGCTCCGCCGCCGGCGCCGCGGTCCCGAGCGCGCCCCCCATGTAGCGCTGCAGCAGCGACGTCTTGCCCACAGCCGCGTCCCCCAGCAGCAGGATCCGAAACTGGTAGCGGCAGCCTCCCGCCTCCATTCCCGGAGTCTCTCCTTCACCCGGTCCGGCAGTCATTGTCCAGCCCCGCCCTGCCGATGGCCGGGAAGGGTGGCCCTGCCCCCGCCCAACACAGCTGCTAAGTGACCCGTCACCAGCACGTGGGGGCCTGTGGAGCCTGCGTGTTTTCAGCCCAGGGGGCCTGACCCCGGGGAAGCTGGCTGGTGGAAACACCTAAGTCACTTACTCTTTGAGCCTCAGTTTTCTCTGTAAAATGAGGATAACGGTACCCCCTACTTCACGGGTTGAAAAGATTAAACTCAAGTCGGGAGGAGGACTGGGGAGGAATGAATAGCCAAAGAGGAACTGGCCTGAGACTAACAGTGCTATAGCGGTCACATTATTCATTCACCTGCTGTGGCCCGACCGCTCAGGGAGAGGATGGGACAGTCTGCTAGAACAGGACAGAGACAACTGTGATCGCAGAGGGAGTGCATTTGGCCTGGGGACTGCACAGCTAAACGTTTATGAGGCCAGATGGTCCATTCTTTATGCTTTGTGGGCAGCAACCCTTTGAGAGGAGGCTCAGATGTGTGGCTTGTCTCAGGTCTGGGACTCACATCCGCATTTGTCTTTTCCTTTTAAAAATTTATTTATTGCTCTTATAGGGAGAGGAAGGGAGAGACAGAAACATTCATTTGATGTTTCACTTATTTATGCATTCATTGGATGGTTCCTGTATTGAACCTACGACCTTGGGGTATTGGGATGATGCTCTAACCAACTGAGTACCTGGCCAGGGCTGTCTCACTCTTTATTGCCCCCTTGATATGCCACAAAAGGGGACTGCAAAGTAAGTCCCAAGAGGACCAGGACATGGTGGTCAGTTCTGCTTCCAAGATCCACCGCACCCTTTCCAGTCTGGCCTTCTGGCAACCCAGAGCATCAAGGCTGGACTTCTGGCTAGTCCCAAACAGGTAGATTTTTATCAGTTTAATTGTTTTGGCAAATTGGCGGGGTGGGGTGGGGGTCCTCACTATTTCAACTGTCACGTCATCACATTTCCTCCTCACACAACCTCGTGAGTAGGTGTTGTTATCCTGTCCATTTTTACAGATGAGGAAACAGAGGCTCAGAGAAGTTAAATAACCAGCCCAAGGTCACTTAGCAAGGAAGAATGAGACTCCTTCTAAGTCCACCAAAGGTCAAGGCCCTGTTTGCTACCATGTTCGCTATTTTTGTTTCTGACTGAACAGGTCGGGGATCTGAAAAGGCTCAGGTTTTCTTCTGGCTAACTCTAAACCAATCAGCGAGAAGCCCCTGTATGGCAGAGCCTGAAGGGACCCAGCTCCGCCTGCCCCTTCTGCCAGGAGCAGGAGAGAAACCTGACAACCTAGGAACCACGAGGCACCAAAAGGAAGGTTGGGTGTGTCAAGGGATCCTTGCCACCAGCTCTGCCCAAATCAAGAGAATCTGCCCATTCCCTCCTGCCTCTCCTACTCCTCCATCAGAGTGTTCTCCCCACCTTGCTCTGTTAGGCTGGAAAATATTTTTAGTGTCAGGCTCTTGCAGATGCCCCCAGTCCCTCTTTACCTACCACTGGGGCTCTGAGCTCCAGCCAAGCTGAGCATCTTTCCTCTTCTCAGCCTCAGCCAGAACACTCCCGCTCTGCTCTTCAGAGGGCTAACACCACAGTCTAGATCCCTGCCCTTGGGAAGCCCCCCTGAGACTGGCCAATGAGGTCACATGCCCTTTTAGTTGGCTGTGAAGTCTGTCCCCCTTCTAGGTGCGAGCCCCTTTGGGGTAAGGACCAATGGTTGTATCTTCAATGCATGATACAAAATAGAAACTCAGTAAATATGTATGGCTGAATGAATACATGAAAGTGGAGAAGTGCTATTCATTCATTCATTCATTCCGTCAGTCAGTCAGACACGGTAATAGAGCAAGACTCGAGGAGGTCCAGGTCGGAGACCTCTTACAGGAGGTGATGGGTATTCAAGGGCTGCTGGGCAGAGGCAGAGAGGCATAAAACAGCTTGAAATGCAGTTTGAGCCCAGCCTTCCCAGAAAGCTTTGTGGTCAGCACACATGGGCAAGTGCACTGTCAGCATCAGCCTCTTTGAATTTCCTCTCCCAGACACTGTGGGTTGGGGTCATGTGCCTGCCTCTGACTGCACCTAGCACTTGCATCTGGATGTCAGCTGACCTATGTGACCTGGGGGCAAGTCTTCTCCCCCCCCAACTCCTGCTTCCCCTTCTGTTAAGTGAGGCAAATCGTGGTGCCCACCTCACAGGGCAGTTCTGGAAAAATGTGTTGAGAAGTCAGTGATTTTGAGGGCAGGTGAATGACATCATCCAAATGTTTTCTTGCTTACTTAAAAAATATCTTTATTGGGGTAAAATTGGCACAATACACTGCACCTATGGAAAATGTACAATATAAGGAGTTGTGACATAAGTGTACACTCATGAAACCATGGCCACGATCGAGATAACGAACATTGATCACCCCCAAAAGTTTCTCCATGTGCTTTTCACACTCTTCCCTCCTGACCCCCACTCCCAGGCAACCACTACTTTGCTTTCTACCACTAGAGAGCACTTCGCATTTCCTCGAAGCACATGTAAATGCAATCACACAGTATGTAGTGTTCGCTGGCTCCTTTCACTCAGCAACGCCAAGATTCATCCACTTTGATGCGTGTGTCAAGTCTGTTCCTTTTTATAGCTGAGTAGTATTCCAGTGCGTGAATATATCACAATTTGTTTACCCAATCCTTTGTTGAAGGGCATTTGGGTGATTTCCCGCCTTTGGGCATTACAAATAAGATTGCTGTGAACATTTATATTCAAGTCGTTGTGTAGACATGTGCTTTCATTTCTCTTGGGAAACACCTCGTAGTGCAGTGATCGCATAATATGGCAGGTGCATGTTTTACTTTTTTAGAAACTGACACAGTTTTCCAAAGTGTCCAAAGTGGCTGCACTATTTGACAATCCTGAACACTGTCTGAGAGTTCTGGTTGTTCTACCTTCTTCACATCACTTAATATTGTCATTTAATGTTTAGCCACTGCAGCGGGTCTGTGGTGTTATCTCATTATAGTTTTAATTTGAATTTCCCTAATGACTGAGGTTGAACATCATTCATATGTTTATTTGCCATCTGTTTATCTTTTTCAGTGAGATGCAAATTTTGTGGCCATTTAAAAAAATTGAGTAGTTTAACTTTTTTTTTTTTAGTTTGACTTTTTAGTGTTGCATTTCAAACATTCTTTATGTTCTAGGTAGAAGTTCCTTGTTGGATTACATGTTTTGAAAATATTTTTCCCCAGTCTGTCTCTTGCTTTTTATTTACATAACAGTGTCACTTGAAGATCAAGAGTTTTAAATTTTGTTGAAATGTACTAAGGAGGGGGAGTGTGGGTGGGAGGGGGTGTGCGGGGTGGAGGGGAATGAAGGGGGAAGTGGGAGAACTGTAATGGCATAATCAATCAATAAAAAAAAAGATAAAAAATAAAAATTAAAAAAAAATTTGTTGAAATGTAACTTAATAGTTCACTATTGTACTGGAGATCCCAGAAAAAGAAACAAAAAGCATTTAGATTGGGAAGGAAGAAGTAAACCTGTCTCTATTCATAGACATGTAAAAAGTCCTAAGAAACTTACAAAAAAATTGCTAGAATTAATAAGGTTGCAGGATACCAATCAATTTGCAAAAATTAATACTATATCTATATACTAGCAATGACTATTTGGAATTTGAAATTGACAAGAATAATACTATTTACAATAGCATCCAAATATGAAAAACTTAGGGATAAATTTAACAAAAGATATACAAGATGCAAGACCTGTACACTGAAAATCACTAACACTGTTGAGAGAAAGATGCTCTAAAAAAATGGAAAGACATATGCCAGCCTCATGGATCAGAAGATTCAATATCATTAAGATGTCAATTCTCCCCAAACTAATTCACCAACCAGATCCCAGTAGGCTTAAAAATAAAAATAGAAATTAGTTGATGCTAAAATATATATGGAATTTCCAAGGGCTCTGAATAGCTAAAATAATCTGAAAAAGTAGAACAAAGTTAGATGACTTATCCTACTCTATTTCAAGACTCATTAAAGAGCTACATTAAAGAGCTACAAGACTCATTAAAGAGCTACTGGCATCAAGCCAGTGTAGTACTGAGCACAGAAACAGACCTGTACATACGGTCAACAGATTTTTTAAATTTTTTTATACTTTAATTTTTTAAAGGTTTTATTTATTTATCTTTAGAGGGGAAGGGAAGGAGAGAGGACGAGAAATATCAATGTAGGGTTGCCTCTCGTGCGTCCCCTGCTGGGAACTGGCCTGCAACTCAAGCATGTGCCCAGACTAGGAATCGAACAGTGATCCTCTGGGTCGCAGGCCCGCGCTCAATCCACTGAGCTATGCCAGCCAGGGCTCAGTCAACCGATTTTTAACAAAGTGCCACAGCAAAAAAGAATCTTTTCAACAAATAAAGATGGAACAATTGTATGCCATATGCAATAAAATACCTTGCCTCTTACCTCATACCACGCATAAATATTAACTCAAAACGAATCAAAGATCTAAATGTAAGAACTAAAACTATTAAACTTCTGGGAGAAAACATAAAAAAATTTAATGTCTTTGAGTTAGGCAAACATTTTATTTTATTATTTATTTATTTATTTATTTTTCTTTTGGAGTTCTTTTTTTTTTTAATTGTTTTTCAATACAGTTTTCTGTCTTTTACTCCCATCCCAGACCACCCCCCAGTGCTCCCCACCTCCCTCCCCTTTCCACCCCCTTTAGTTTTTGTCCATGTGTCCTTTATACTTGTTCCTATAATCCCCTCCCTTTTTCCCTGAAATTCCCTCCCCTCTCCCCTCTGGATACTGTCATCCCCTT
>PVKM010035159.1:0-15284 GCA_004027735.1 Carollia perspicillata
CACGAGGACCCAGAGCCTTGCTAAAAAGTTACAGACTTTCCCACCGCTGTGAGCACAATGAAACCACAGTCTCAAATGTTACGTGAACTTCATTTGTTCTTAAAACACTGAATGTCTGCAAGGATTGCTACACTGTCAGTAACAACCTTCCTCCCACCAAGGAAATGTAGTGCTTCAGGTTGGGTGTGCAGGAAACAATATTCATAAACAGTTACTCGTAAAGAAATATCAACAATACTGATTCCAATACGTATATACGATGCTAAATTTCAAATATTTTAATATCATTTCATAAAATGTTTTTTGAGATGACACTTAAATAACATAAAACCATTTAAAAGTGAAAAACTCAGTGACATTGAGTACATTCAAAATGCTGTGCGACCAGCACCTCTACCCAGTTCAAAACATTTCCATCTCTCTGAAAGGGAGCCCTGGCTCACCAAGCAGTCACCACCCGCCCCCGCCCTCCCCCAGCTCCGGGCAAGTGGTAATCTGCCTTCAGCCTCTACAGACTCACCCACTCTGGCTAGTTCACACAAGTGGAATCATACAACGTGTGACCCTTTGCATCTGGCTGCTTTCACTTAGCATAATGCTTTCAAAGTTCATTTCATAGTATTTTAATAAACTTAAAAACGGTGCCAGACAGAGTGTTGGTTTTAGAACTCCTTGGGAAGAAGTCTCCAGTACAGCTACAGAGACTCTGAATAGACCCAAACAAGAGAAATCATTTTAGACACAGTGAAAGATTCCAGGTCACAAAACTCAACTACACAAATACAGAGTAAGAGTACACTGGGTAAACAGCACTGGCTGGGAACAAGATTTTACATGGGGATGTGGGAAAGGGAGTGATCTGCAGCAAACACATCAGTGACACTGGAATCCCAATAATAAGTGTGTAAGCCCATAGTATTTTACGCACATTTTTGTAAATTTGAATTACTTCAAAATAAAACTTTAACAGTGTAAATGGTTTTCTTTGCTAACAATAAGTTCAGTATAAGGAAAGGTACCTATATTCTCCAACATTCTTACAGCATTTGATG
This sequence comes from Carollia perspicillata, assembly GCA_004027735.1. Classification (NCBI taxonomy): domain Eukaryota; kingdom Metazoa; phylum Chordata; class Mammalia; order Chiroptera; family Phyllostomidae; genus Carollia; species Carollia perspicillata. The sequence goes on from PVKM010035159.1 coordinate 1,053, forward strand.
CCATTGGTGGAAGTGCAGCGTTCCTCCCTGGAACGAGGACCCCGGGCTTTGCAGCCCCCACATCACGTTAGGAACTGGGTGCCTGTGCATGCTGGTGATGGGCACTGTCCTCAGAAGGACACAGGAAAGCTAGAGACCGTCAAGAGAGATGAGATGAAGGTGGTTTAAAGAACTATTTTGCCACCCAAGACAGTTGAGTAAGAGGAGGAAATGGGAAGAAGCTTTGGCAGTTTTAAATATTTGAAAAAGAGATTAGGTGTGTTCTGCACTGATTCAGAGGACAGTATTACGGGAGAGCGGATTTGGCTCAGTATAAAGAAAGCCCTTCAACCAGCAATTCAGCAAGGAGCAGGGTGTCCCTCAAGGGGAAGCTTTTTGGCGCTAACACTGGTCAGAGAGCTGGGTCACACCCCAGCCCCTGCATCGGCTGGCGAGGATTTTAGCCTGTGCAGCCCCACAGACCCCAGGTTTAGAAGGGCCGTGGATTTGCTTTCATACTCTGCTGCTACCCTTTGAAACCTCTCATTAATTTTATTTATTTTTTTTAAAAAGACTGTATTTATTTTTAGAGAGGGGGAAGGGAGGGATAAAGAGAGGGAGAGAAACATCAATGTGTGGTTGCCTTTCATGTGTGCCCTACTGGGGACCTGGCCACCAACTCAGGCATGTGCCCTGACGGGGAATCAAACCAGCAACCCTCTGGCTCGAAGGCAGGCGTTTAATCCACGGAGCCACCCCAGCCAGGGTGAAACTGCTTATTCATTTTAGAACGAGGGACCCTACATTTTCATCTTGCCTGGGCCTGCAGATTACGTAGCTGATTCTGTGCGCAGCTCCAGAAGAAACTCCCTCATCTGATGGGAGTGGCAGCTACAGCTGAGTGTTTAATGTGGAAAGGCAGTTTAAACAAGGGAATATAAAACTGTGATAAAATAAACCTTAAATCTAATGTTTTAACTGAAATCGCATTAATGTACACTTATTTACCAATCTTGTGATGTAGGGTCAAGGCCATTTAAAAAGCCCTAGATTTTAAAAATCTCTCTATTTTTAAGGTTATGTTTTCCATACTTAATTTAACAACTGTTTAAGTTTAACAATCTGCCTTCATCATTAGATTTCCTAGAGCATCTTACTTGTTTTTTTTTTTTTTAAGAAACAACTCATTTTTGAACTCGTGTTTTATCCATTATTTAAACAATATAATTTTAATAAGCTGTAAGCCTGCACAAACAAATTAGGGAACAAACTCTCATTGAACACAGACCACACCTGGTGGGAACAGACATGGGGGTGCAGTCAGGAGACACACGAGAGTGTCATTTCTTGGCAGTGAGCAGCCTGTGTGCCCTAGGCAACACTCATGCATTTTTCAGAGGGAACTGACAGCATCCCCCGATTTGGTGGGTCGAGTTCACAGAGGTTCGCTATTCCCCTGTAAAAATCTAGGCTTTTTGCATTGCCTTCTGTCTGGGTTGTCCTGTTGAGGCCGATGAGCACAGCCACACTCCACGGGAACAACTGTGAGCTTCCTTGAGACAGGGGTGTAAACTCCCTGAAGCTAACGGACATTTCTGTTGTCAAGGATCAGACAAAGAGAGAGGTTTTCAGTGATGAAACTAGGTGAGAAAGAGGTGGATCATCGGCTAAGGAACTAGAGCTCAAAAGGTGAGTCTCTCGGGACCTCTCTTCTCAGGCCAAGCAGCACACACATACATGCTCGGCGTCCCCCCTGGGCAGGAAGAAAAGGCAATTTTGGCCACAGGGAAGCAGGCAGAAAACCTGACAAAGAGGTGCCCCTAGAGTCCCCTCCGAGCTGAACACAAGGAAGCTGTTAGGTAGGATCAATGGCCCAGTTACCTAGTTCTGAGTGTTTGTTTTCATTTTGTTGTTTTTGTACTACTTCCTAGCACTGCTGCCCCCTCCCCGCCACCCCGGGAAAGGGGCCTGACAGGAGAAAGAATGCCCACTGCCAGCATGGAGGAGGCCAAGGCAAACTCGGTCAATCCCAGGGACTCCAGTGCTTCCATTGCTCTCCCCACGTGCAGTCTCTGCCTCCGCTCTCACAGGGGACCTGAGCCTCCTCTCATTTGGGGAAACCACAGGCTGCCTTCCCTTCTCTGACCGGCATTTCGTAGAAGAACTCCTACTTTGGAGAGGAGGCCAAAAGAACTGACTCCAAAACAGGAAGAGGAAATCACCACCACTTACTGAGTGCCTTACAACCCTGCCCCTACACTAACCACCCCAGGTAATCGACAGACTCCAAACAGCTCTGCAGGGGGCTCGGTCCAGGGGTCAAGAAGACAGAAGGCCTCAAGAGATTAAGTCACCTCAAAGTCGAGTCCGTTAGAGGTCAGAGCAGGGATCCGAACCGAACCTGCGTCTGATTCAAACGCCAGCACTCCTTCCCTACACCTCAAGGCCTCTAACGGGGTTCAGAGACTGAGAGTCTAAGAAACAAGATGGGGGATGTTTTGTCAGTTTAATCACAAAAAGCAGCAAACAACGCAGAAAGCCACATGGCCACTCGAGAGACATACATATAAAAAAGGATTGTGCTAAAGTGTACTAATAACCAATCGATCTGAAATCAGTTTTTAAAATAACTACAGGAGATGTCAGCTAGTGGAGCCCATGTAGTAATGGAGCTTACGCCGGGTCCCGTATTGTGATGTCTGTCTTTTTTCCTAGAAACACGGTGTTGCATAAAGAATGAAGCCAATAAAGGGAGGGTGTAAAGAGGAATGTCCAGCACTATCAGGGAGCTTTGCTGGGTTACCAACACTCTAGAAATCACGACTGTGAGACAACACAGTCCCGGCTCTCCCTCCGGTTCACCAGAACAAAGGCAAGCTAACCAAGAACCTATTTTCCCAGGCCTGCATTCTGAACATGAGGCCACTTGAATACCTGCTTCGACCTGGCTAATTAGAGCCTTTGGGGATATATGTGAAGGCCTTTCAGGTACCAATTAATATAAAGAAAATGCCTACAATTAATGCCCACATGTTGGCCTTTCTAGGAATCCTAATTTTCTTTTGATATAATAATTGGACTCAGAATTATTGGAAGGTATTTCTCCTGGTCCCCAAACATTAAAATACAAGTCACTTTTCAATGTCCTTGAATTTAAATGAACCCAGAATGTGGAACCATCATTTCAGCTTCTATTTTTCCGGTCCCTCAGGCCGACTGTCCTGTCCTTCTGCGGTTCCTGCTCCTCTCACTCAACCAGGACTCAAGGCCAGGCAGCAACGGAGTCTGAGCCACATAAACTGCATATGTAGACTATCAGCAGAATGAATGAGGCTAAAGGAGGCATTAACTCGCCTTCTTTGATTGCAAAAAAGGAAGGGAAGGTACAAGATTTATACTTCACCCACAGAGAGACTCAGCTGAAATCGAATGACAAGGACTCAGCTTTCACAAGGCACGATGGCAAATGGCCATTTACAAGGTCCTGCACTATCGGGCCCCTGCTTCCAGCCTGGTCTTATATTTCAGGCTCCTCACTTGCCTGTTCTGGCCACACTGGTCACCTTTTCCAAAGTTTACTACCTTTGCACATGCTGTGCCTCTGCCCAGCAGGGCCAGGCTAACTCTACGCCTTCACTCAGACGTTTCTCCCTCAGAGGGATGACCCCACGCTTGAGTCTGAGGACCCCCGGTTTATTACTGTCTTTATCACGCTGTTTTTCCTTTAAGCACTTCTCGCTATTTGCAAGTTCACTTATACCTGTGTATTAATTTACCTGATGCCTGTCTTTCCTGTTAGACTGGACGCTTCCTGAGGGGCAAGAACCCTGTCTGCTTCATCCACCTGGTGTGCCTGGGTGACGAGATACATCACTCACTGAATAAATGGAACAGGACAGCTCCAGGGCCCGGGTGACAAAGTGTGGTATCTCTTTGTCCCCTGTTCCCTATATGTAACAAGAATATCTTTTCATGGAAGCAAAGTAGGTTTAAAATAACTACAGGAGATGTCAGCTAATGGAGCCCATGTAGTAATGGAGCTTACACCGGGTCCTGTATTGTGATTTCTGTCTTTTTTCCTAGAAATACGGTGTTGCATAAAGAATAAAGCCCTTTTGACCACTTCTGCAATTAAGCAAGCACCACTCTGGCCCCCTAGGAGAAGGGAGTGCCCCGGGGCATGGTGCACACGGCACCACTGTTGTGGGCACTGGGTACCTCATGCTGGTCGCTGACCTGGGTGAGCATTTTCCCGGCAATCTCTTGGGCAGGGAACACAGGGGACCTGGGGATCCCACCACATGGTAACCAGCACTGACAAAATGACTTATGGGCACATCCTTTTGGGGAAGTAATATTCCAGGGGAGTATCTTATAATTCGCTAAGGACCATTTAGTCAGTAGACATTTGAACAGCATGAGTATCTTAGATTATATCAAAAATCCTAAACTGTTATATTTAATTATTGCTAATTAGCTACATGAAACCACTTCAGAGTTATATTAAGTGCAGAGTTCTATATTTTTGACATCAATAATCCATCCTGAAAAAAATAACAAAAATTAATTTCTCATACCAATTTCTTACCTAATAGCAATTTTCATAAGCACTGAATAGAAAAGACGATTTTTTAAAAGAGATCCTGAGAGCTCCAGCAAGTCTACTGTGCCAGCAGCTGAGAAGCCCATTAGTCAGAATAATCTATAGCAATTTTTTACTTCCCAAGAGTAGTGCTGTCTCAATCAAGTCCCTTAATCTGTATTCTACCTTTCTATTAGATGTAAAATTTCTAGTGTATGCCATTCTTACCTTATCTCTCAGTTCCTCTGACAACGACAAGCATTAGAAGCAAGGCAATGAGAGGGATATGTGAGGAATTAATAGTCGGCTCGCAGGGAGGGAGAGCAAGCCTAGCGCCTAAGCAATTTTCAAGTCCCTCCCTGTCCTTCTGACCCTGCATATCACACACGGATGAGCGAGTGTGGAGACCTGGCATCAGAATTCTGACCCCAGATCCCTCCATCCAATGGAAAAATGAGTCATAAGAACTCTGAGTTTCTAAAGACCAGGTAACAATCACAAACTGGTAAGAAGTCTCAAAATCTGTTATAAATTAGCCCTCCTGGGGTCTATTACTGAAAAGATGCTTTATATCTCCTACCCTCATTTCAACTAACAAACTTCTCATGGCTGACCAAGTTCCCTAAGGGTGAAGATTAGAGCATTTTGCTATTAAAACCAGACCAAAACCAAATCTGCGCCCCAGTTTAACAGACAGCTCCTTCTTTACTTCCTGCCACAGTGTCCCCTGTACGCTGCCCAGAAGGGGCACAGAGCCAGGCCCCGGAGTCTGCACCCACAGCTCTCTGGTGCTTTCCTGACTGCAAACGCCTGCTGGGTGGTTCTGCAGCTCATCTGACGTGGAATCCTCCCGGAAAACCTGCTTTTTAAGGAACGCTTGCCCTGAGTTCCATGGTGTGCTGGTTCCTTCTAAAACACATTAGCTCAAGAACAGAACTGGGCGCAATGGAAAGGACATGTTTCTCAAGCACGTGACTGACCACTCAGGGCCTCCCTTGTTTTCAAATGAATCAGGGGTGAAAGCATTTTCATATCCTTTGGGGATGCTAAAGTTAAGGAGTGTAAAATGCAAAAGCAGGTTTTCTTGGGGTCGGCCAAAAGGTCCTCTTTGTTGTTGTTTTTTTTTTTAAGGTAACCAAATGCAAGATACAGGATCAAATTTAAGATTACAATTAGACATGAAGCCAAAACAGTGATAAGCCTATATTGCATCAAAAATGTTAACCTAATTTTGTTTCTTTACTTTAAAATTTTTTTTTAACTTGGTAAACCAGGAGTTCTATTTTCTGTTATATAAGGCAATGACTTCTCTTTTATCTCACCTAACACAGTGTTAAAAAAAAAACCCAGAGAAATTTGGTTTGTGATTAGATCCACCTATGAATCCATTAACAAGCACAACAGGGCATCTACTTCTGTCTGCGATATTGTACTACTAATGGAACAGTCACAACTCAGGGAAGCCCGGAGACTTCTGGAGTGGGCGAACACACACGCACATACACATGTGTGTGCCCTGTAAACACAGCCAGAGACAGAGCAGTCCTTTAACGGGGCAGACTGTTCAGGAAAAGAGCCATTGAATTTAAATCCTACATACCTGGTAGTGCCACAAAAACGTGTATCATCAGAGACACTAGGTTTCCTGCAGCAGATAAACCTACTTTGCTTCCATGCAAAGATATTCTCCTTACATATAGGGAACAGTGATTTGGGTTTACTGTAATTCTGTGGTCAGAAAGTTTGGCCGGACTGAGCGTAATCTTAAGGCATATCTGATTCTAGGGTTAAAAGGAAGATGATAAATTAAAACAGAAGAATTTAAAGTAATTGAGAAAAGCAAGACTCTATCGACTCAGTGAATATCTAAGATGAATATACTAGCTAAGCTCTAGTTTCGTGCAAGTGAAATTAAATATAGATTAACCTGGAGTCTAGCTATTGCAATGGTTTCAAAGAGGATCCATAACTCCTAACTAAATAAAAAGTGACAGAGTTAATTAGAAAATCGGGGCTTACAGTGTGGTTTACCGCTGCACTGATTCATAATCGTGTAACACAGAAACTGAGAACGTCTTTGGGGAAATTACAGATGTTACTTTATGCTTTTTAGAACTTCCTGGAAATAACATTTGCTCATATTTGGAAAGATAATTTTGAACTGACCCCTACCCCCCAAATCAGAATGCATTTATAAACAGTTCTGCCGACTCTGATCTGGAGAGCTGACCGTTTGCCATCAGCACTGGCACGTTCACAGTGCCGGGGGGCAAGGGGCGGGGGTCGGGCCAGGGGCCGAGACCGGCCGCGGATTCAGTCACAGGAGTGGGCAGCTTATTTGAGCTTCTGACATGGTTTGTTGGGAAAATGTTTCTTCTGTTTAACTGCCTTCAGTTTGGGGGAGTCAGAGGAATAGAGTCACCATATTATAAAAACCATGCTCTTTAAAACAATAATTATATTTTACTTTAGTTCATCTGTCTTTCTGTTGCAGCTGAATAAACTTAAACATACATCATTAACCCTTAGGCTATTAATATCAAATGAATGAAGCGGGGGGAGAGAGACAGACAGAGAGAGAGAGGGAGAGAGGGAGAGGGAGAGAGGGAGAGGGAGAGAGAAAGAGAGAGAGAGAAGGAATACACATGTGCGCAGGAGAGAGCCAGCTCTCTGCGGCTTATTCAGGCCTTGCCCCCAGCATCTCACAGAGCGAACACTCTTTGGCTATTTACCCAGCAACCCTGTGTGTGATTCTATCACCTCCCCACAGAGTTCCACCACTTTGATCCGTCTAGAAATGGAAGTCCCACACGGTATTTCTACAGTAGGTAGTCTAGGCTATTGTTTGTAAATATTTTAGAATAATTATATTATTTACTAATTTGTTTTTTAAATTTAATATTGTTCTAATTTTTAATATTCAAATTAATATTTTCTTATTTAGGGAATAAATACCTCAATAAAGACATTTTTGAAGGAAAAAAGATATTTGGGAAACCAGGAGCAGTGGCACATTTTTGAAAATGATAACCCCGTGCCACATTAAACTGTTCGATATTTATTTCTGTTAAAAATAAATAAGAAAAGTAGTCAGTATAGGGATCCCAAGCCACTTCTAGTTCCTAGTGCCCTAGACCATTAAAATTAACACACAGACAACTTTTAATCAGCAACCACTTGACTGTATTTATTGGTATCATTCAACTAACCCTGAGGCTGTCTAAACCCAGACAGGGCTTCTTGAAGAGTTTTCTTCCTCAAAAAAAAAAAAAAAATCCCCCCAAAACAAAAACGGTCACCATTTTAAAATCATAGTACAGTTGTGTAATAGAGATACTATTTTGTGCATGAAAGTTTTTCTTCAGTGAATTTCAATCTCAGTAAACATCATGGCATAATCACTGAACTGAATATGAGAGAGAGAATATGTTCACTCTTTTTCCAAGCCTTTCATTTGTAAGAGTGCACTGCTGGTCCATAAATCCTGGATCCCTCACAACCGACGTAAACATCCTGACTATAGCTGGGGGAACAACGCACTTCACACATCCAGCCAAATGCTCATGAATGAGCAAAGATTCTATTGCTGGTGTACGCTGGAACCCAAAGATACTTTACTGTTATACAGAAATACAAATGCCAAAGGCCACCTGCGGGGTCTATGGCACCCTGAGCAGCAACAGCAGTTTTAATGAAAACCGTGATGGCTCGTTACGGTAAAAATGTACACCAGTGATGATGCTCTCATACATACACCATTTTAAAAAGTCACCGGGCACAGTTTTAAAACAAACTCCTAAGGAGAGAAGAGAATCAAGTAAAGCAAAAAACCAAAGGAAAACAGCAAAATTAGAAATAAGATAATGGATGATAAAATGAGCTAAAGCAGTCTCTAAAGTTTACTGCAAGCAGAAACTAAAGAGGTGGCCATAGATATTCTCTCGTGTACGAAGATCACCTAGATGCTTGTTCAAAATGCAGATTTCCACACTCTGCCAAGACTCCCAGAGTCTATGGTTCTAGGGTGGAACCCAGAAATGTGTGTTTTTAATAAGGACCCAAGATGAGATTCTGATGCAGGCATCTCACAGTCCAAACTGAGACAAACATTGTAACCTTAGCAAGCACCAGAGGACAGAGGCCTTCTACACCAACTACACTTCCTTCCCAAGAGGCAGGATTCAAAAGGCACGTGGACAGTCAATTTGGAGGGAAGGAGAGGAGGGAGGGAGGAAGGAAGGAAGGAAGGAAGGAAGGAAGGAGAAGAGGGGCAGAGAGAAAGAGGAAAAAAAACATCAATCACAGTAAATTACTCTTTAGCTTTGACAGCGTGCAACTTTGTATTGTCCAAATCATCAATTCATGAACTATTCCAGTATTCAGTTTGCTAGATGGAATTAAAGGCATTCATTTATGCATAGGCTAAGCATTAAGTGTGTATGTGTGGCAAGGAAGGTGAAGAACAGAATAAAACAGAAGACAAGCCTGCTGTAAAGGCGCTCTCAACCTCCACACACACACAAGACGGGCACCGGGAAGGACAGTAGGATGAGAGCCACGTGCCACTACAAAAGGTAAAAATACAGTTCTCTGGCATTCGAGACAAAAAAGATGTCCTCCAGAATCTGTTAGGGAGAGGGCAAGCATCAGAGAAGGCTTCACAGGGGTGGCATTCATGTGAATCTTGAAGGGCGGACAGGTGTTGAATAGACCTGCCCATGAGCACACTAGGGACAGGGACCGTATCTCAGAAGTCACTGACAGACTTTATGAGGACATCTACAGCTAATGTCAGCTTCTAGTGCAGTGATCATGAGTCAGCTGGGCTCCAAATCCATCCGAGGAAAATTATACAAATGAATGCAGAAACACAGCTCCCTTGTCAGGAAATAGAAATGCCAACATCTGGTTCTAAACTCCCCTTGAAGGGAAAAAAATAGACATATGTTGTTACAAAGCCAGGAAATGGTGATGTAAAAACCGAGCAAAGAGCAGTTGGTAGGCACTTCTCTGGAAGGCAGGTGCCAGGGGGCTTCCTCTCCCTCGTTCACTCACTGCAGCACCTTGGCCCCTGGAAGGGGTGATGCAGACGGGAGCTCAGCAGCTTTGCAGGAGTTCGTGGGCAGGCCAGGCAACTAGGAAAACACCTACAGGTGTTCCTTCCTTTTCGTGCAGTTCAAACACTTATTCAAGAGAAACTAAAAAACATTACGCATCACGAAGCCTGAATAGAATTCACAACTTCGGTGGTTTTTTGTAGATGAGTTTTGTTTTTCTCCTCTGTGGTTCTATTGCAGAGAAAACTTCTGACTGGTGTTTTTTCACTGGGAAGGCAAAGAAAATAAGTTTCTCTGCTGCCTCACTGTATCAGTCCTCCTCAGGATCCCTCTTTGAAACAAATGGGACGGGGACTCAAGATGCGTCGGTCCACACACAGTTGTCAGACATGGCAGCCTGGCAAGACAAGCCAGTTCGCCACATGCACATCATGAAGTTTTGCATCTTGCAAAGTTCACTAATTTTTTAAACCAGCACACATTCAGGAGGCCTTACTGACCTTACCAGTTTCCATTTTATACAAGGCCTAAAAACTTCCTGTTTCTTCCCAGGGTGAAACAGGACAACTGAAGCACAATTTAAGCACAATTGAAGGAGGTTTATGATTTCAGTTGAAGACTAGTTTTCCCTCCCCAAAATGTGCCTTTTGGGACATTGATTTTAAGCTGGTTATTATAAAACAAAAGCCTTGGAAAGAGCCTTTGACCTTCCCTGCTTCCTGCCTAAGAGGCTACGATGGAAAGTCCTGCCCCGATGGAAAGTCCTGCCCCGGGGAAAGGCATCTTAGCCTGCCCACCTCAGCATTAGATAGGAAGGGTCCCAGCAGAGGCCCACCTGGACTGACCTCGGCATTCCACCGTTTCCGGGCTGCCTAGCAGGAATTTGTTTAACCAGTCGTTCAGCTCTGTCTTGGCTCCCTGTAAACTGCCTATTTCCCCTTTGAAATCCCAGAGCCCTGCCCCTTTTTTCCTTTGTCCAGATGGCATATAAGCCTCAACAGCCCAATGTATTTCCGGTCTCATTCCCATAACAAACTTTGGACATTTTCTCCAGTTAATCTGCCCCTGTTAATCCGATTATTAGTCCAGCTAGAAGAATTTAGAAGGTGGGAGGAAAACTATTTTTTTAGCCCCCAAAGAGTCTATACCCACTGCATTGAATTTCTACACTGCCCTGCTCCCGCACAAAAGCAATCTCTCTGTATCACTGCACCAGGGCCTCCTCAAGCCAAACTCTGCCTTACAGCGGTTCACGCGCCCAAGGCAGGTCGCCCTGCAGCTGGCTGCTGAAGGTTCCTCTGTAGTGTTTGCTACATTATAGTAAAAGTCATAACATTCACTGCTCCATAACATACACTATTGCTTTTTACCAGGTTTTTTATGATGCCTTAAGCATTTACTCCAATTCAAGAGAAAATTCTAATGGAAAGAAAAGGGTTTTTAATCTATTTAAATGTTACTTCTTTTATAGTAGGAAAGTTGAAAAAATGCACATACAAAAGAAATCACGCAAACCTTTATAAGCCAGTATTCTAAGCTGAACTGGATTTTTCATGCACAGCTTTTGTCAAGTGAATGCATTTCACATTTATAAATGCTATTGGATTTCTGCACTCTCGAGGTAAGATTCTTAAAACACTGGAATCCTATATTCCACAAAGTCTGTTTCTAAAGTAAATGTTATGAGAGATCTGTGTATTTCGAAGTGGAGCTGATCTCTAACAAGTGTCGGAATGGGTGGCGATTTTAACTAGCCGGGGCAGGGAAGGCCCCTTGGAGAAGCAGGATTTAAGCACCAGGAGATACAAGGGTGCACCTGGGGAAGGAGCATCCTGCAGAAGGAACAGGAAGTACAAAAGCCTGAGTGCCTGGGGTACAAAGAGTAAGGGGGAGAGGAAGAGAGGAAAAGATGTGAGAAGTGACAGGGGACAGATCCTGTAGGGGATGGAAAGCCATGAGTGAGTTTTATTTAAAGCATTAATGTGATCCAGCTTACTTTCCTTGACATATAACTCTCATGTCATAAGATTCACCCTTTTTAAAGTGCATAATTCGCTGGGCACTAGCATAGTCAGAAGGCTGTGTAAGTACTGCCATTTCTAATTCCAGAACATTTTCATCACCCCCTATGGAAACCCATAGTCATTAACGGTCACTCCCCTTTCCCACCTGTCCCTCAGGCCCTGGCAACACTAATCTACTCTCTCATTCTATGGATTTCCATATTCTGGTCACTTCGTGTAAACGGGATGACACTATGTGGCCTTACACATGTGACTTATTCTTTACTTGCATCTCTCTGGTGTGCGGAGATGGGAGCAGCTGAAGGGAGGCAAGGACAGAAGCAGGGAGACCAGTGAAGAGATGAATGCAATAATTCAGCTGAGAGATGAGAGGACCTTCAAACAGGAGAGAAAGCAAGATAGGGAGTATGGCTGGATCACAGGTACAGTCAGATAAGCTGGACTTGAGATAAGAGAGAAAGAAAAATTAAGGACAACTCGTAGGTTTTGGGCTGCAGCACCTGAAAAGATGGAGCTGCCATCAACCTAGAGTGCAAGGTCATTGGAGGGGCAGATTCCTAGGAAACCCAGGATCTGGGTTTTGGAGATGTTCATTAAATCCGGGATGCCTGTTAGCCTCCTAAGTGAAAATACCAAACAATGATCTGGATAAAAGCCTGGGATTCAAAAGAGAGGGCTGAGATGGAGATGTAAATCTGGGAGATAGAGAATGAGAGGCAAGAGTCCCATGAGACTAGATGGAATTGTCAAGGAGTAAGGGATTAGAGAAAAGAAAGGAGATCCAAGGAAAGAGTCCTTGCATGACAATATTCAGAGGTGAGAGAAATGCAAAGGAACCAATAAGAAAGACTGAGAGGGAAACACCAGAATGATGGGAGAACAAAGAGAAAACATAGTCTTAAAAGTCAAATGAAAAAAATTATCACAGAGGAGGGCATTGTCAACTGAGCCCAATGCCACTGATAGGCCAAGCAAGATAAGAAGTATTAACCACTACACTTAGGGACATGGCAGTCATTCACGGGCCTCCTAACTTCTCCCTCCTCTCTAGCCACACCTTTGCATTTATGTCACCTGCCAGGCAGTGCTCTACCACGACATGGCTTTGAAAGAACAAGTGGTGTGGACACAGGAGGTCAAGGACTGACGGGAGTGGGTTCAAGAGACATGGTACAAGAGGAACGGAAGTCGGGGGGGGGCAATTCTTTTGAGGAGGTTAGCTACAAGGGGAGGCGAGGCAGGAGGGGGCTTCTTTAGGATGTGAGAAATAAAGATATATTCACATGCTGATGGGACAAATTCAGTAGGAGGGGAAAGAGACATGGCAGGGAGCAGAGAATTGCCAAGATAGGTGAGAGGAGACAGAACTGAACGCATTTTATGTTTGTCAAGTAGTCAACAACTAAAATAAAATCACCCACTGCTGCAGGAAAATCAAGTAAGGAATATAAGCTCCACCCCCCCCACAGAAGACACAGAAATGACCATTATTTAAATTTATTGGAACCTATTTTTCAAGGCTGAAGACATCAGACTAATTGTACAGTGTCAGGGTTATACTCTGGACTTGGAGTCAAAAGATCCAAGTCAAAGGATCACAACACATTGCAATATCCCAGACACTTCTTTTGACCTCCCTTTTACATCCATAAAATACTGATATGGTATAAGCAAGTGGTCCAGTTCCATTTTTTTTTTTTGCACATATATGCTCAGTTTTTCCAGCACCACTTATTGAAGAGACTGTCATTCCCCCATTGTCTATTCTTGCCTCCTTTGTTGTAGATCAACTAACAATGTAAATGTCCAGGATATAAAAGCACAGTTTACTTCTGAGTTCTCTTTTCTGTTCCACTGATCTGCATCTCTTCTGTGTCAGTACTATCCTGATCTGATGACTATCATTTTATAGCATAGTTTGAAATCAAAGAGTGTGATACTTACTACTTTGTTCTTTTTTTCCCCCAAGGTTTCACTGGCTATTTAGGGTCTCTTGTGGTTCCATATTCATTTAGGTATCCATATAAATTTTAGGGCTATTTCGGGCTGTTGTGGCTCAGGAGACTGAGTGCCAGGCCAGTGAGCCCAAGAGTGGCTGGTTCAATTGCTAGTCAGGGCACATGCCTGCATTGCAGACCAGGTCCCCAGTAGGGAGCGCTAGAGAGGGAACCACACATTGATGTTTCTCTCCCTCTCTTCCCCTTCTCTAAAAAAAATAAATAAATAAAATAAAATAAATTTTAGGGCTATTTTTTCCCAGTTACCTGAAAAATTGCCATTGGTATTTTGATAGGGATTGCACTGAATCTGTACATTGCTTTGGGCAGTATGGATGTTTTAACAATATTAATCCTTCCAATCCATGAAGTCAGCATATCCTTCCATTTATTTGTGTTGTCTTCAGTTTCTTTCATTAGTCCCTTATAGTTTTCAGAGTATAGGACTTACACCTCCTTGGTTAAATTTATTTCTATTTTATTCTTTTTGATGCAATTGTAAATAGAACTGTTTTCTTATTTCCTCTTCCTGAGAGTTTATTATTCGTGCATAGAAATGCAACAGATTTCTGTATCAAGCAAAAAAGCTTTTG